>OX637535.1:84930282-85102782 GCA_951800035.1 Linnaemya tessellans
CCTACACATTTTGATGCTCAGCATAATTCAACTTCTTTGCTAGATTGCTGTTTCATGAGTGATTTAGATTCCCTTAAAGGTTCTGGAAAATTTCTTGTACCGTCGCTTTCATTGTATTCGTTTATTTTTATTATTGCTGACATCCCCATGGAAATACCTAACAATATTATTGAATACATGAATTACAATGACATTAACTGGAACATGTTTCATGGTATAATTTCTGGTTTTAAGTCTAACTCTATCCTTCTTAATAATAACCCAGAATCTCAGATTGATGCGTTTTACACGCTGCTTAACGATCTTCACCAAACTGTTCCCACTAAAAGGGTTACTAAGAGTCCCAAGAGAAGTTTCCTTGATTTTGATGAAGTGAGAGCTGCTAGAAATAGGAGGGACCTGACATTTAAAGCCTACAAGGAAAACGTAAATGACCTCAACTGGATAATATACTGTAGGTATAGGAATAAAGTTAAAAGTATGATACGTAATTACAAGGCAAAATTCTGGGAGAATAAGTTTAGGAACTGTGGTAGTGGAGGTATTTGGAAGATCTTAAACATGGAGACAAGAAATTATTCGAGTTGCTTTGATGCTCACGATCCGGAATCGTTCAATCGTTATTTTATATCATCTCAAGTTCACTATGATGATGCCTACCCGGATTTCAATAGCTTCTCCCACACGGGGTTTTCGTTTAGATGCATTGATGAATATGAACTCACCCTTGCACTTCTAAAAATTAAGTCTAATGCGATAGGTTGTGATAATATTTCGCATAAGTTTATGAAAATAACTTTCCCTTATATTAGTAAAATGCTTTTGCAAATTTTTAATAGTTATAATGGCTTCTAACTTCCCTACTATCTGGAAAACTTCCAGAGTAGTTCCTGTGAAGAAGACAGGTTCTCGAACATGCTTGGAAAACTACCGGCCAATCAGTATATTACCATGTCTTTCAAAGATGCTTGAAGTTATATTAAAAGAACAAATGCTGGAGCACTTGAACTTGAATAATATGCTCAGTAATTGCCACTTTGGCTTATGTTCTGGGTGTAGCACTTCCTCACTTTTACTTAATTTAACGGAACGTATTCGTAATAACCTTAATAGCAATAGGATATCAACGTTAATATCTCTGGACCTCAGTAAGGCGTTTGATACCGTAAATTATACCATATTGGTCAACAAGCTTTCATCTGAATTCAACTTTTCTTCCTCATCTTGTAATTTGCTGTTTTCTTATTTAACTAATAGATACCAATATGTTGGAGTGGGTGGTCTAAGTTCCCCAACTTCTCTCTGTACAAGCGGTGTACCGCAAGGTTCTATCCTTGGTCCGCTTCTTTTTCTAATTTATATGAATGACTTCGTCAGCTTCATTGGAAACACACAATTTAGAAATTTTCTTTTTGCGGATGACATAAATTTTCTGTTCACTGGTGAACGTCAGTTTCTTGATGCCACGAGGAACTCTATTAATTACGTATTGTCGCTAGTATCTGATTGAGCGGAATTCAACAAACTCAATTTTAATTCTACGAAAACTAAAGCGATAGCATTTGGGGCTAGAAACCATGATCAAGTTTCTATTTCTGTTATATTCAATGGCGTTTGTGTACCCTTTGTGGACTCTATGAAATGTTAATCCTAAACACTAGACAAATATCTGTCTTTTGAAAACCATATTTCTGATGTTGCTGCTAAAGTGAACAGCACACTAAGATCGTTATATAATCTTAATTGTTATTTTCCACTAAGAGCAAGGTTTATTATGGCACATTCCCTACTGATGACACATATTCTTTATTGGCTTGAAGTTTATAGTGGATGTTCATCATCTAACATAAATAGACTGAGATTGATTTTTAATCGCATTATAAGATACATCTTCAAATTGAGAATTTACGAACACATCTCTGATCACGTCAAACTTTATTAAATGTAGCTTCCTTGACTTCATTAAAATTAAAACTCTATATTATTTCTATAATATTATTAAATCTAATTCCTCTTTATCCTATTTGTTTAAATTCTCCAAATCCAAGCGCAATCCTCGTCTTGTAATACTTAAAATAAACAACACTACATTTGAAAGATCTTTTCAAATTAGAGTATGCAGACTTTACAATGAACTTCCTATTACTCTTAGAAATTTTGAACATTCCAGCCCTAGCTTCAAACATAAGCTTTATATGTTTTATGATTCACATATTGCATAATCCTTACGGCAATAAGATCACATTTTTGCCTTTTGTAGTAAAATCTTGTAAATATACCCGCATTATGCTCAGGGAACTTTTGCGCATATGTAAATATCATATGTAAATATAACATTAAATATTTTTGTAATATAGTATTATTATAATATGCTTATATTTTTATACGATTATGTTAGATATAAGTTCATCACTGTTAAGATAACTTTTAATCATATATGGCCCTATGGGCTCGATTAAATTAATTAAGTAAATGAAATGAAAATGGTTACACATTTCTTAAATAAAACTATTTTATACCTCATTAACGAGTTGCATTTCGCTTCCAGGGTTCGGAAATGAGTTTTTTTTATACATAAATGTAAGCAATAACATATAATGTTTAATTTATTTACAGAGTTATTTTAATGTATAGCAATTGTTTAATTGAAAAATAAGAATTATGAGAACTTATCTCTACCGAGCTTAAACAAAGAATAAAAAATTAAAGAAAGAAGAGAAAAAGAACGATGTTCACATTGTCAATTACAAAGGACTGAGCTGCCAGACAACCGTACATTTCAACACTCCTCAATGTGAATAACGTTATTTACTATTTAAATAAATTTCATAAATTTTTCAAAAATAACTGTGTTTTATTTTCGCCAGGTTCTTCGTCAGGATGTAAGCTATCATGTCGTTTGATGGACAATACTTCAGACACACATCTTCGCAATTTTCTTTGTTGCATAACACTTTAAAATTTACCTCCGGAGGCGTTGCCACTGGTTTGCATTCTTGCATACCATAGTTCTCTAAGCAAGTCTTTAATATACTGTGACTGACAAATAGATAATGCGCCCGTTTCACCTTCACGCTCAACTTCTAATGCGAGATAGTGATGCAATTCACCCTTGTCCGTAATAGAAAACTCTTCTGCCAAACAACTTTTTACAAACAAAACATGTTCTTTGTTTGCTGATGCATTTAATAGATCATCTACGTAGACTGCCACTAACAACAACTCGCCTTTTATTGTTGTTCGGTAGAGACATGGTTCATTTGCACACTGCACAAGACCAATTTTCTTCAGGACAAGATCCAACTTCTCGTTCCATTCTCTGCCGGACTGTTTTAAACCATAAATTGCCTTAAGCAGCTTTAAAACTTAATTTGGATTTTCTGAATCAATGAAATGCGGTGGTTATCGAACATAAATTTCGTGCTGTATATTGCTATTTAAGTATGCTGCGCTGACATCAACTTGATGTAAATGCATCTTCAACTGTACTGCTAGAGCCATCACCAAACGTATAGTAGAATATCGGGCTACCGGTGATAACGTCTCGTTATAGTCGATACCAAATCTCTGGCTACAGCTTTTGGCTAATAATCGCGCTTTGAACCGCTCTACATTGCCATTCATATCCCTTTTTAACGCAAACATCCATTTGGAATCTATGGCTTTAGCACCAACAGGGAGGTCTACCAATGACCAAGTTTTGTTTTGTTCTAACGATTTTATTTCTGATTGCATTGCCTTATGCCATTCCTCTTTGTTAGGGCCACTCATAGCTTCCTCAACACTACATGGAATACATTCACTTACCATGTTATTCAGTTGCACTTTACGTGCCCTACCACGTTTGCCAGTTCGGATATTTTTCCTCCTACCACGGCGAGGATTCCCAGCGTCCTCCTGGTTGCTAGGTTGTAAAACTTGATCATCATCTTCACCAGTTTCGAATCCGAGAAAATCTTCAGCATCATCATCAGACATTTCAACATCTTCTAACACGGGGGCTGATTCGTTTTCAATAACGCGTGCAGTTGTATCAACTTGCTTGTTGTTTTCAATAATTATTGTTAAATAATCTGGCTTTGCTGTTGCGGTATCATTTTGTTGGATGTTCTCAAATTCATCTTCTTTAAACAACACGTCACGTCGTTCAATCACGATCTTTTTATATTTGCAATAAAGTCTGTACGCCTCAGCAACTTGTGAGTAGCCAACCATTACATAATTTTCGCCTTTTGGCTCGAATTTACCACCACTTCTATTGTAATTTAGTGCTACTGCATAGCAGCAAAACGTTCTTAAATGTTGCAGGTTAGGTTTTCTGTTGAACCAGATTTCATATGGCGTTTTTTCTTGTAGTATTTTCGTTGGGCATCTGCTTCTAATATAAACTGCTGTATTAATTGCTTCGGTCCACAAACTCGGCTGCACACTACTGTGCACCATCATAGAGCCTGCCATCTCAATCAAAGTGCGGTTCGCTCTTTCGGCTATGCTATTTTGTTGTGGCGTATGTGGGACTGTTAGCAGCCTAGCTATACTTTCATTTTCTAAAAAATAGTCAACATCTTTGTTGATGTATTCGCGACCATTATCACTGCGTAAAACTTTTATTTTTCTGCCCGTCGTCAATGAATGTGACAAAATACCTCGCACCACCAAAGGAATTCACTTCAAACGGACCACATATGTACATCACTGTGCACAACTTGCAATACATCAGTTGTCCTCGTATACGATTCTTTTGGGAAGTTTTTAACGCTAACTTTACTGCACATGCATGTTTTACATTTTTCTGCACGATTGCATTCCTTTAAAGTCATCCCTTTCACAATTTCTTTCTTGACCATATCGCACATGGAACTATAATTTAAGTGGCCTAATCGGTTATGCCATAGTTGACTCGAGTTTGCTGCCATAAAATTTCTTTCAACTTTATTTTGAAACATGAACAAATTATTTTGTTTAAATGCTTTTATTACCACTGCGCCTTTGGCGCTTTTTATAACGGCAGACGTTTCGCGAAATACAACAGTTAAACCTTTTTCAACCACACGACCAACAGATACAAAATTCATATTTAATTCGGGAGAATATAATACACTTTGCAATTTAATTTTTTCACCGTTAACCTCTATATCGACGTCACCTTTTTCTTCAGTCATAATATACTTGTCAGCTTCAAAATGGATTTCTTCAGCATGCTTATCAAAATTATAGAACAGATCTCTTTCGCAACACATATGTGCAGTTGCATTTATTCTGTCTCCTTCTTCTAGAACTTTCTGTTTAACCGTTAACAATTTTGGCAAATCATCGCGTGTTTCGATGGCTACTACGAAATTTTCGTATTCAACTGGCAAACTAGAAAGAAGCATTATGACAAGCAACTCATCTTGGATGACAATTCCAGTCTCTGCCAGCTTCGTAAAGGTATTAACATGTTGCGAAACGTTTCCTCCTTCAGCCATTGTAAGATTCATCAACCTTTTATATAATGACACCTTTTGGAGTGGTCCTGTAGGCTTGTGGATTTCTTCCAAACGTACCCATGCTTCGCGCGAACTCGAACAGTTTTTTATGCTGTTTAATTGTGATGGTTTTAGACACAGTGTGATTGTAGCAAGGGCTTTTTCATCTTCTTCGTCCCAGGATTCTTTGACTTTATCGGTAGCGCCATCTTCTCGCTTAACACTGCCATTCACATGTTTCCACCAGCCATTATGCACTAACACACCACGCATATGTATACACCAGCTAGCATAATTTGTGCCATCAAATTTTTCTGTTTGAAAAAAGTTCGCCATTTTTCAAATTAACAAATTTTCTAGATCCACTCTTATTATTTTATTTCCAATTATTTTTCACAACTGCCAGAACTTTGTTGCCATAACCTGTTTAATTTATTTACACAGTTATTTTAATGTATAGCAATTGTTTAATTGAAAAATAAGAATTATGAGAACTTATCTCTACCGAGTTTAAACAAAGAATAAAAAATTAAAAGAAAGAATAGAAAAAGAACGATGTTCACATTGTCAATTACAAAGGACTGAGTTGCTAGACAACCGTATATTTCAACATATAATTAACATTAAAAATATTTTATAATTCAGGAAAAATAAAATTGGTACTAAAATTTAAAAAAATCTATCCCAGGATTGGGCAATTCAATTATATTTTGGTGCATAAAAGTGACCAAAGAGGTTAATAACTTTGTTTTTTTTTTTAAGTAAGAATATTTTATAATTCATTAAGAATTGAATTGCTATTATAAAAAAAAATAAAAAATTTGGATTCAGTATTGGAGAACGGATTATATTGGTACATACAAAGAATTAAAAAATGCACTACTTTTTTTGGTGATATAAACTTTTCTTATTCTTTAGAAAGAACTACATTCGTGGATAAAATAAAAAAAATTAAATCCTCTATTCGACATATTGTCTCAACGGCAGACTAATTGTATGAAGGTGGGAAAACAAAATGGATTTATATCGAATAAAATTTTTTTGTTGTTAAATTCTTCTGGTTTCTTGACCTCTTTTTAATTATTATATTCTGATATTTTTAAGCTTAAGGCCTCTTTAATTTAATTTAATTCTTAATTTCAATATTTCGATGTGATGTTTGCAAGTAGGTGATAAGTAAGTAAAAACGACTTGATCCATGCCAAAAAGTTTGAATGGAAACCCATTGAGCACAACTTAGATAATAATATTAAGTGTGAAACTTTGTCACTTTAGAAAAGTCAGTATAGATCGCTTCAACCTGAGCGCCAAGCTCTAATGCATCCAGGCAGTATTCACTAAAGATAGCCAAGTTCGTAACAGTAGATCTACCAGCATAAAAATCATGTTGATAAGGAGATATAAAAGACCTAGTTCGGAAAAACAATATCTTATGTATAATGTGTTCAAAAATTTTAGAAAAACATGATAGCTTTGAAATTGGCCTGTAGCAAGATACATCGGCTCTCCTGCCATCTTTGAAAATAGGAGAAACAGCAGCAAACTTCCATCTACTAGTAAATACACTCTCACTTAGAGACAAGTTGAAAATCCTTGTCAGAGTAGGAACAAACGATTTTGAAGATCTCATTAAGAGATATGTACATCACTATCGAATTTAAAACAATCTTTAGCTTGACAAATTGCTTTGGATACGTCATCCTCCGACAAGACTAAGAATCCTAGATTTAAGCTATCAGACTCATCCAAAGCGGAAACATTGCCAGTAGAGTCTACAAAGTTAGATTTAAAATAGGATGCAAATAAGTTCACAGTCTCATCATACGATTTAGAGATTGTCCCACCAAGACGAACTGTGGAAGGAATATTTGACGACTGTCTCTTAGACTTCACAAAAGACCAAAAAACCTTAGGGTTGCTGTTAATTTCTTGTTCTTTAGACAAAATGAACTGCTTGTAAAAAATTAAATTCTCTACGATATTGATTAAACTTCGCTTCTGAGTCAGAATCACCACAGTCAAGAAACTTTTTATGAAATTTGTTACGTAGGTTCTTTTTTAGCCCCTTAGTGTACCACGGAAGTTTATACGGTCTCAACTTTTTAACAGGAATATTGCTACGACAAATCTCAATCACTCAAAATAGCTCATAACATTCATCAGCACTCAACCCAACGAAAAGATTTTCCAATTTATAGACTCGAATATCGAATTCAGCACTTCGAAATTACATAAATTATAATTAAAATCGTTAAGAAAAGAGCTTTGAGCAATTTTGAAAAACGTTAAATTAGAAATTTCACTCATCAGAGGTTGATGATGAACATTTGGCGGAGATATCCACAGTAAAGGAATATATGTATATTTCATAGTTCAGAAATTCTGGAATAAACATAAGATCCAGAAAACGATTTAATTGATTAGAAAATTTATTAACTTTGTGCAGATTAAGTGACAATAAACTATCAATAAAATTTATTTCGTAACTGTGATTGACATTACGAGGTGATAGAAACGACCTGTCAGAAAATGTTGATCATAGAATATGTTTTAAATTAAAATCACCTAGAACACACAGATTATCCTTCACTGTGAGATCCTCACCAAATAATAAAATATTAGAAATATGTGCATCATAAAGATAGTCCGAGCTATTAGGCGGAATATACGAGGCACATAACACCGAAGAACTGCTAACATTGGATATTAAAGCTATCAGCTGGTCAAGCAGGCCATCATGATCATTAATAGTATTAATTGACGACTTGAAACATTTTTTTACCGCAATTAAAACACTTCCACCCAATGTCATACCATTGGTCAACGGATCTCTATCTTTACGGTACACATTAAAAAGATTGAGATCAAAAAATTCCTCATCAGAAGGATCGCTGTTCAGCCAAGTTTCAACGAGTAATACAACATCACATTCATATTGACAGGAGAAATCGTATACAGTTTTCGACTTAATGCTCATTCCCGAAAGGTTTTGGAAGTACACCTTAAAACAATTTCCATTAGTAGCTAGTGTTTCCTTTCGAAAATTTACAAACGGCCGCAATTTGATACTTGTTTACTTAAACCAAATGCTATAAAAATTTAAATTTTAATAAGAATAAAAATTATATTTTAATGAGAATAAAAATTCGACCCCGTTGAATATAATGTTACTATTTATTTTTAAGTAGGACCAGCGCTGAGGGGATGACCCCTACATATGCAGTGCATTGCGCCGGAAATTGAAAGGAGGGGATACTATTGAGAAGACAGGTGAAGAAAGATGAGAAGATAAAAGTAAAAGGCAAATTTTTTGACCAGTGCTATGTCTTCGTCGACAAGAATTAACACAATCATGCACTTATACTGATCAGAACAATTCGGCACCACATTCATGACTGAGCGCGGAGTCTAACTCAGGACCTTTCGCTTCATTGTGTTAACTACTTCAGCCAACAGCACCCTCAAAATATGTTTTGGGGTTTTAAAACGCAAATGTCAGTATTTAAATAAATAAATGCATATATATAGATATATATATATATATATATATATATATATATATATATATATAATATATATAATATATAATATATATATATATATATATATATATATATAATATATAATATATAATATATATATATATATATATATATATATATATAATATATATAATATATAATATATATATATATATATATATATATATATAATATATAATATATATATATATATATATATATATATATATATATAATATATAATATATGTATATATATATATATATATGTATATATATATAAAATATATGATATATATATATATATATATATATATATATATATATATACATATATATATATATATACATATATATATATATATAAATATATATATATATATATATATATATATCATATAAATATATATATATATATATATATATATATATCATATATATATATATATATATATATATATATATATATAGATATATATATATATATATATATATATATATATATATATATATATGTATATATATATATATATATATATATATATATATATATATATATATATAGTTATTAACTTAAACAGAGACAGTGAAGTAAAAAATATATATTTTATTTTAAATTTTTATATCCACAATTTATTTTACCCACAAGACCTGAGTTTGCAGTTGAAAACTGGAATATACAAAATACTATAAACTCTTCCAATAATGTTCTGGATAACTCAATATTTTTAACGTAAGTCAGACGAGTCTATTATAAAAAGTAATTTTTACGTATTCGTCTGGGTAGAACTCCCTCGTCTTCAGCATGCATTTGTAAAATCATACCACATATAAAATATTGTCATTTATTGTATTTATTTGAAATACAAAATACAAACAAAAATACCTACATATTGTTTTTCAAATATGTACCGGAATTTATAATACTGCCCAACCCTCGCGATAGTTAATCAAAGCTTTGACATGTAGGTATACCTCTTCCATTTGTGTCAGAAATTGGTTAATTTTGTCGCTACTTAACAATAAATATATTTTTTGTTAGCGAATTACAAAGTCAATTCTTAAGATACTTAATATAGTTGTGATTTCATACGGGTTAAGATAAACTTGACTAGCGCAGACGAAAACCCAAAAAAAATTTTCCAAAACCTATTTACCAGTTAACTAGCTCTTTTAATACCTTAACTAGCAATAATATTTTACTAAACTCATTTAGAAACTCATGTCCGGTTACAAATAAACCACGTGTAGAAAATATGGTTTAATGGAAGCTTAATGAAGCTATGCCACAGTTATAAACTTAAGTATTTATAGTATAATTTATAAAAAAAGTTATAAAACAAGGTTTTATAAATCAGAAAGTAATTTTATAATTTATAAAAACGTTCGCTTGAAGAATAGTATTTCCTGCAGAGATTTGTGGTTATGTGGGATAATGGGGATGGTGGTATATAGCAGATTAAATAAACTTTATAAAATCGTATAAGAACTTATATACTATGTATCAGTTTTGATGTATGTATGTACATCTGCATGTTTTCTTGAAGAAATCAATAGCATGCTGGGATAATGGGAATATGCATACATATTTCACTATATCCATACATGATGGGTATCCGGGGATTTTGGAACTAATAATAAAAAAAAAAGAAAATAAACATCACTCAACAAACAAATATCTTACATTACAGTTACAAGATCCAGAAATTGCTTTCAAGTTAATGCTTTTGAAAACAAATTTGAATTTTTTTATTTGAAATTTTTTTTTGAGGAGTAGGACCGGCACTCAGAGGATGACCCCTACATATGCAATGAATTGCGCCGGAACTGAAAACGTACGGGGGCACAGATTAGGAAAGATGAGACGATAGACAGTTTTTTTTGTAGCTATTTCAACCTGTATTACTTCGCCGGCTAATTTTAGCTACAGGGCCGACGAAGGTGGGTGCTGTTACTCTGCTTTTAGTACATAATAGTGTCAGTCGCTGCCAATTATGTTCAGTGACCACTGACTATGCCTTCATCATAGAAACAGGCTGGCAACAACTAACACAACCACGCACTAATGCTGATCAGAAGAATTTAACACAATATTTCATGACTCAGCGCGGGCTCGAACTCAGGACCCTCCGCTTCATAGTCTTGTGTGCTACTACTTCAGCTAACAGCACCCACAGAATAGCCTCTGTCTTGTAGAATGTAGGGAATCCTATAATTAATTTTGAAAGAAAAATTTAAACAAAACATGAAAGCAAAGATTATATCAAGTTGTGTAGTCAATTCACAAATGTACGTGTGCTATGGTTTTTTCACATTATATTAAAATCAAACACATATTAGTCTCCTTTCACACATATCAAGTTTATATAATCAATTTTTATTAAATTTTCTTTTGAACCTGCTTTTACGATTACACACGAAACGTCATGTCAAGTTTCTCTTCATTGCTGAACATTTATTTAATACATTATACCCCCTTCGCACTGACACAGTTTTCTTTAGGTGTGTCGTTCTGAAATTTTTGACATTTGGCATTTGGTTTTTGATTGGTGTATGTATAAGATTTGCATAAAAGTGAAAAAATGGCATTATACACTATTTTTATCATAAATATATTTAGTTTCAACTAAAAGGTAACTGATTTTCCAATTAACCACCTTTTGTTAATATACCAGAAACTTACTGCGCGCAACGAAATAAAAAATGAAAGAAAACGTCAAATGCATAGTATGTATACCCAACGAACGAAAAGCAACACAATTTTGCGAGAACGTCAAAGTGTGTACTCACCCCTTTGCCTCTAGCAGCCATACCTAAATACGGGCGGAAAGCGGAACTTTTTTTTCCGCTGAGCTTTAACGCTGAAATGCCATACCTAAACAAAAGCGGCAGCGTTATGTAAACAAACGATAAAAACAGGGTTATCAAACAAACAAATTAAACAACCCTGATCATTTTAACAGCTGGACGGACGACATTTGTGATTTTGTTATTGAAATTTTGTACATATTACAAACGTGCATACATATGTATGTATATAATCATATTGTAAATATTTTTTTACCACCATTTTCTAATACGAAGTGCACAAATTTTTTCTTTTATTATTTATTTCACTTTTGTAAATCTTTGCTCTTTTTCTCTGGTTACAATTCTCTTCTTTTGCAACCAACTTCACTAGAAAACGCTCTGTCAAAATCGGATTTTCCAATAGCAAAACGTTGCCGCCGCGTTATTTCGGTATGCTCCATACAAAATGTATGGACATGAGAACTTTTGACAGCTAAAAAACGCTTGCCGCCCGTATTTAGGGATGGCAGTAGCTCTCCTCTCTAACAAAATCAAGACTTTGCAAAGAAAACTTTGTCAGTGCGAAAGAGGTCTTACGGATGCTAAAACAAAAGATAATATAAACACTGACTAGTACTTTCAAGCCTGTACCCTTTTTCACATTCTTCACCGATCTCACCTAAAAGATTAAGACTTGACGGGTCAAAACGCAAATTTATGGCCCCATTATGGTTTACAAAAACATAAATGTTGTATTGTTATGCCTGGAACACAACACTAAATCATTTTGCGATTATGGTTTACAAAAGCTAGGTGTTGCGTATGTCACGGGGTTGGGATGTAATTGTAGTAGATATTTCCATAAAAAATCATACATGCTAGTCAAAAAGTGCCAAGATAAAAAATAAAATTAAGTAGATGTATTCGTCGTCAGAAATAAATAATTCGCCCCTATTGTGAATGACGACATCGACGCCATATCAAGACGACAGCACAAAATTGCCGCTTGTTCACGCTTTTTCGACAGAAACTGACTTCTTCTATCGATATTATGTGCCCTAGAGAATGCTAAGAAATTGTCAAGATTAATTAATTGTTATCGACAACTTGCAGACAAGTAATAATATTTTACTGTTGAGTTGATGTGACGTCGACGTCGTCATTCATAATAGTGTTTAATAAGAATTATGGATATTAACGTTGATTTCTATTTTGTTGATGAGAATGAGAGCATCAATAAAGCACACAGAGGAGACCTCTTGCAGACAGCAAGCTTCGAAACTAGATTTAAGAACTATTCCAGTTGTTATATCAATAATTTTTCTTGCTTTCGAATGAATGTTATTAAAACGTCTTAGTATTTCGTAATTCCAGTGGATTTAAACTGTCGCGAATACGTGTGATAAAAATAAATTAAATCTGACAGAAATACCATTATCAGTGGTTTTTAATGTTTAACTTGACAACTCCAAATTTAACACACATAAAGTTAAGTTGGTTTTAGCAAAATCGTTTTGTATATATATTAAAACCAGTTTTAGCGGTTGTTTTTGTCGTTAAAACAAACATTTATTAAAACCATGCTAGTGTGAAAAGAATGACACTGAAGGTGAGTTTTTACGATGGAGATTAAGATTAGTATTTAACTATATATGGAGGGGATAGTATTGAGGGGACAGATGAGAAGATAGAGACTTTTTTCTAGCTATTTGAACCTTTTTTCTTCGCCTGCTAATTTTTTGCTGAAAGGCTGAGGAAGGATAGTGCTGTTCGTCTGCTATTTTTACTTCATGATTGTGTCAGTCGCTGCCAGTTACATTCAGTGATCAGTGCTATGTCTTAACCACTGAAACAGGGTGACAACAACTAAAGGCCCAACTATAATATGAATAAGCAAACTTAAGCAACTGTGCGATTACATGCAATACGTATGTGTGCAACTATAATGTACTTAAAAGAAACTTGAGAGAAACTTTTCGTCAAGTTTCGTCAAATGCCATATGTTTAAGTAAACAGCCAAACTGAACGCACATTCCGTATTGAATTGCTTATTGAGGCAGAACACACTGGATGAATTATGCTTGCATAACATGGCAGCTTGTAGGCATTTTCGGTGAAGAGGGTAGTTTTTGGTTGGCATAATTTTTCAACCAGCTTCAACCCCGCACAAGCAGAACAAAACTAATACATACACACTTATGAAAACACAGGTTCTGCGTTTTCTTTTTACAGAGCGTTTTTTAGTCTTTAGTTGCCCATCTTTGTGTAAACATGAACTTCAAAGCAAAAGGGGGTTGGTCGCGCCAACAACCATTAAAATTGATGAATGAGTCAGTAAGGGTTTTTTCGGTAATTTCAAAAACTTATAAAAATTTTTGCAGTAATTTTAGTAACTATTAAAAGTTTTTGGTTACTGAAAATTTCAGCAAAATTTTATTGAAATTACTTAAATAACTTTTACTGGTGACGAAATAAACTTATATGAATGTACCTTTAAAAATTCACTTTTCACGTTTAGATTAAAAAAAATGAAGGTGTCCTTTTTTAATTGGTGTGTCCTTTTTTATTTTTTGACTATTAATTTTTTCTTTCTTCAAACTCCTATATTAAAAGTCCTATTTTCTCAATACAATAAAAGTTATAATCACCAATACAATATTAATAATATCATCACCAAACGGAGTGTGCAGAAATGAAAATCTTTTGATCAAATTACTGTAATATATTTGGACATATCTTATTGTTTAAAAAACATTAATATATGCTAGTTAGAGGGCCATGCCTAAAGTATATGCAATTGTTTATAATTAGTGAATACAATTTTTATTACATTTCTAAATATCCTTTTTGCATTGAAAAACATGGTTATCGTAATCATAGCTGATCTTAAATAGGGTGCAGACAATTTTCTATTTTCGGCAATTTCCTTAAAGGTTCCTCCTGTAGCTAAAAATCTTAAAGTTGCAGAACATTTTTCTTCAACCGGAATACATTTTCTCAAATGTATTCGCTTCTTTTCTTTGCCTTCTCATCTTCTAGAAGTAATGCTGCAGCTTCAAAGTTACAGGCACTAGAAATTCCTCCTAAGATTATAGCAAATTTGTCATCACTTATTCCAGCCATATTTGCGCTAAGTTTGATTCATAATGTATGTGTACAGCGAATGAAAGACAAACATCAAATAACCCAGCAGGAGGATAAGCGTTAATTGTCTTTAAGCTACTGGTACGATTACTAGTATAGCAAGCACTAATTCAAAAGGTGATTGAATATATACAGAAAAGTACTAGTACTTCAAGTAGTTCATTTGTAGATTGATTTGACTTGTAAAATTTCATATTACTTTTTGATCATGTTTAAAGCGATTTGCTAATTCGCATTTTCATTTATTTTATTTTTAATTGTTACAATTTTTAAACAAATTCAAATTCGAAACACAGAATAGTATTAGAAGACTTTACCACCTGCATATCAGTTTATTTATTCGATAATTTATGTAATTAAGCCGCAGTTTTCTTGTGTGTTGAAAAAGTGACATTTTAAAAACTAAATAAGAGAACTTTCCATTTCCTCTTATAAACTAAGAATTGATGAACCAAAAATTGCTTGTGAAGACAAAGACTTAACAAATTTCATTGTGTTTAAAAAACCAGTCAATTTAGGGATTTTTTTATATATGAACCAGTTCTTAATGCAGAACTGATTATACTAGTATCCGACTAGAAAAAATTATACTAGTACTCATCTAGTACTAATAGTACTAGTATCCCCTAGTTTCCATGCAGTACCAATGGTACTAGTAATTTTCCAAACACACTCAATGTTAATTTGAGCATGAACATAGTATTGGAAAGTTCACAGTTGGGAACTAGTACTGGTGATTTTTGTACTAGTGCAATACTAATTTAATACTAGTTCGATCTCCTGCAGGGAAACAATAAAATACTAACACACACAAAGCTGTGTATACGTATACAATTTTATGCCAGATGAATTAATCCAGTGTGTTTTGAAAAGAACAAAAATTAAGCGGACTAAAAATTCATCCAGTGTGTTTTGCCTCATACATATTATAGTTGAGGCTTAACACAATCATACACTAATGCTGATCAGAAGAATTCGACACAATATTCATGACTACGAGCGGGGTTGAACTCAGGAATCTCCGCTTCATAGTCTCGTGCTAACTACTTCAGCCAACAGCACCGTCACAAATGGTAACAATTTTGATGTTGTTATCAAGTAAACATTAGATTTATGTCGAAGTCGTCTATTCGCTCATTTTTGGCAAGAGCTAATGTTCAAACCAATGTAATTTAAATGGGTTTGATCATAATATTCTTTGGTTCAACAGCTGTTAATTTTATACGTGTATCAGCTGACAGGATTAAACCACCAGCGTTGGGCGCTTAAGCTCTCCAATAAAAGTAGACAATTATTCACTTAAAAAGTAAAAACAGAGATTAAGGATAACCAAATCTCTAATTTTACTCCAAAAACTCGCCCTGAAAAATTTTTGCAGGACTGTGGGGTAATGCATCAAAAATTGTGTGCTTATTCTCCGGAACAAAATGGCACAGCGGAGAGAATTAATAGCGAAACGTGTTCGATGTATGCTAATTGATAGCGGTTTAGACAAGTGTTTTTCGGCAGAAGCCGCTAACGCAGTCCGTTATATAATCAACAGAGTTTCATGCCGTCGTGAAAACAGAACCGTTGAAGAAGTTTGGTCTGGTCGCGGTACTAACCTGAAATTTTTGAGAGTTGTTGGATGTCCTTCTCTTGCACACATTTCGAAGGAAAAGCGTCACAAGCAACAGTATTATTATAAGCCGTGATGTGGTATTCGGGGAAGGAAGTAAGGTGATCCTAAATATTGAAAATTAATTATATTATCCAGATCTGTTTCAAAATTACGATGTAGTTAATTCAGGCAAGAATAGAGATATTGTTAAATTAACTCCTAGTGTATCAAATGAAGTCGATATTACGTAGACTCTGGTGAGTGGTCATCGCCTAAGCAATCACCAACTGAAGCAGACAATGAATGGGTTCCGACTCCACACGATGCCCGAAATATTCCATCCGGATCAGATAATGTAGGTAGATCTAATCATATTGCCAACAAATACCAACAATCGCAGGAGTTTTGTGCTATGCATGCCATGTTACCAGTTAATTCAGACGATTGAAAAGCTGCCATGCAAGAAGAAATTGATTCACTGATAGCAAGCAACACGTGCGTGCTAACAAGTTTGCCATCGGCCCAAAACCATTTAAAACGATGTACGTGTTCAAAACATAAAAGGATGAATAATAGGGTGGAAGACGAGGTTAGTGTCCAAAAAACAACATGAAGGGATCGGTTATAATGAGACCGATACATTGCATTCGCTATTAAATACGAAAAAGTTCAGTTATGGTCTGAAGCAGTCGCAGCGCGCATGGAATGAAACAATCAATATGAAGTTGCTAAAGATGGGACTCACAATAGGTGAAGTGGATTAATGTGTTTATCATAAGGTAGATGGTAACCAGATGTTGTACGTGTCTATTTGTGTCGACGACATTCCAATAATATGGTAATAATTGGTTCTGTTAAGTTTGAGTTATTGACCTTCAGTGGTAGGTATAAATTTAATCAGAAGTAAGGACGCTATCAAAATTGATCATGCGCCATATATATCTTAGCACGATTTAGTTTCAATGAGACCAACCCAACATAAACTTCAATGGACTACAACAAAAAATTATTCTTGAGCGGGGCACATGCTCAGAATGAAGAAGCAAGGCAGCAAATGCCACGTGTTCCCTAATGCAGGCGAGCTCGACCTACTAGGTATGTATTTTTATATCAATCCGGCGGAATTTCCTGGTCTACAAAAAAACAAAAGAAGCTGTATCACTATCATCGACAGAAGCCAAGTTCCATTCATTAACTGCAGCTATTCAAGAGTCTATTATTAAGGGTGCCTTACAGGTCGCAATAATAATTTCTCTAGAACAAAACATGTGGCTAGTAAATCAAAATTTATTCGCCAGAAGATACACAGAAAATTACTTTGGAACTAAACTTAGTTTTCTGTAAAACGTTGTTAAAATATTAATTATTCCACGGAGAGTGTTAGGAATGAACGAATGAACGGTATTTCTCCTGTACTTAATTATACTTGTTTTAAATGATTATAAATTCTGTGTCATTGGCTTTTACTGTATCGAAAATTGTTAAAGCTATGTGAGTCAATAAATTATTTCAAAATATCAATAATTTTTTTTTGAAATTCGGGCCAGCACTCACGCCTTCATATGTAGTGCATTGCGCCGGAACTAGAAGGGAGGGGACAGATGAGGATAGAGAAATTTTTGTAGCTATTTCAAAATTTTACTTCGCCGGGTAATTTTTTGCCATAGCCCTGCAGGCTATTTTGCATAAGTACTCCGTATAACGAACTTTTGAGTTCAATGAACAGTCCTGCCAAAGTACTGCTACGCAGTTTCAAGAGATACTCCTTAAAATATTGTTTTTATTACAAACTGCATATTCTTACAACTTTTTTTTTAAATTTACTTTTTATTAAAATTTAGCATTTCCTAAAATTTACTTTTTATAAAAATGTGCGCTGGGTGCTGCACTTACTTAAAATGTATGTATATGTTCTTAGCTGGTACTTGTTCTCACAATGGAATTTTCTTAAAAGTTCCATTTTCTAGAAGGGCCTTCTTTTTAATAGTCAATTCTTCTTTTAAAAGCTAGTTTATCATAAAATGTACCTATTTTAAAAATGTGTCCTTTCTCAAAATGTAATGTTTGTTAAATGTACATGTTCTTAAAACGAACATATTCTTAAAATGTACTTTGGTTTATAAATTATCTCTTCTTAAACAGGTACATATTTTTAAAATGTTTTCTTATTATTAAAATTTACTTATTATTTATTACTTTCTTACGATTTATATTTCCTTAAAGGTCATTCTTTCTTGTAAGTGCCCTTGGTTTGCATGTTTTACGGTATGTTTGTACCATGTACATGTTTGTAAAATGAACGCAAACTCTAAAGAATGAAAAATTTTACATATTTAAGTGAAAAGAGTGTTTATTTTATAGAAAAGGAAATATCATGTCAATATTCCTTATTTTATTTATTCTATTTAATATTTTATATCTATTATTTTCAAATTATATTAATATATTTGAAAATAATAGATGGGTACGTGTTTTGCCGAACATTTTCTTGCTGCAATTATACAATTTTGGGATATGGAGTTCTATTACACTGCTCAGCAGAAAAATCCTCCTTTAAATAAAACTATATGGATTTTGATGCGCCAAGCTCAAATCCGCTATCGGTTTTTTTCCATCAGGTCGGGATTTTTTTTATAGGCGTGGCAAAAGTTTTTCCTCTAAATTAGCAGATACGGAGACATATTTCACCCTAACTCGAGAACGAGTCAGCCGATTTCCAAAAGTAAAACACCAGAAGATGTGTAACAAAAGTAGTTAGTTTAGTCGAATATCATTTTTCCCTATCTCGTATCGTTTTGGAATTATTCAGAAATAATGGAGAAAAAAATTTTTTTCGTGCAAAATTCGTAATATTTTTTAGTTTAAAAATTTAATTAAAACCCTTCACAGATGTAATTCTTCTTTCTTTCTTTCTTGCTAAAACAGAAAGTAGCTTTAATTAAAAAAAAAAAATAAAAAAAAGAACAAAATGATGTTATCAGTTACTTTTATATATAAGACAACGTTTAAATTTTTTGGTTAGGAAGCTAAATGTTTGGGTCTTCTTACTTCTAACACCTCTGAACGTCTTTCAAAAATATTATATATGTTTAATTTACAAACAAAAAGAAAAAATCCGTTTCATGTACCCCAAAGGGTTCTAATTGTCCAACCGTAGAATAGTCTTTTAGATTTTTTTGGTTTTTAATACCAATTTATTTCTTCCTGATATATAAAATAGGTATAATTCATCATAAAAATCAAAAATAAGAAATTATATGGTTGCTTTTATGAATCAGAAAATGTCGATATTCCAACCGTCAAATTGGATTTTTGATTTTTTTTGGTTGTTAATACCAATTTAACTCTTCCCGAAGTATAAAAAAGATTTCATTCACACACAACCAAAATAAGGAACTTATATGGCTACTTTTATGTACTAAAAAATTTCGATTTTCCAACCCTGGAACCGAATTTTTAATACTAAATTAGTTCTTCCTGAAGTATGAAATAGGTTTAATTCACTAAAAAACAAAATTTGGAATTTATGTGGGTACTTTTATGTAACAGAAATATTTCGATTTTCCAACTCTGGAAGCGGATTTTTATTTTTTACCAATGCAATTCTTAGTGAATTTTGAAGCTTTTTGGTAACTTTCATGTACCATAAAATATTTCAATAATGAGGTTCATGCAACTCTTAATAATGAGGTTTATTTAAGAAAAACTTAAAATTTGTAACTCTTTTGATCACTTTCATGTACTACAAAATATTGCAGTTATCCAACCCTGGAATCGAAATTTTGGTTTGTTTTAATATTTGATACCAATTTTGTTTTTCCTGAATTAAAAAATAGTTTTAATTAGTAAAAAACCGACGTTAGTTGGCTTTTTGGTTACTTTTATGTATAAAAAAAATTTCAACTTCCCATCCCTGGGAGCGAAATTTTAATTTTTGTCTTCTTTTTATTCCAATGCTAGTTTCCGTTACTTATAAAGTAGTTTTATTTACAAAAATCTTAAAATTAGCAACCATTTTTGTCACTTTCATGTTCTACAATATATTGCATGTACCAAAAAAACTTTCAGCTTCCCAGCCCTGGAATTGAAATTTAATTTTTTTTTTGCTTTTTTATACATGCGACTCTTCATGAGTTTTATTGAAGAAACATTTTAAATTTTTAAACATTTTGGTTACTTTTATGTATAAAAAATTTCAATTTCCCACCCGTGGAAGCGAAATTTTAATTTTTAAAATTTTTTTATCAATGCAAATCTTCATAAAGTATAAAGTGATTTTATTTAAGAAAAACTCAAAATTTATAACAATTTTGGTTATTACAAGTACTACAAAATATAGCATGTACCAAAAACAACTTCAATTTTCCCAACCCTGGAAGCGAAATTTTAATTTTTTTGTTTATCAGTGCAACGCTTCATGAGCTGGTTACTCAACCAATTGTTGTATTAGTGAAGCGACTAGAATTCTTTTGTCTTTGTATCGCTCTTTTAATAGTTGCCATGCTGTGTCATAATTATCTGCAGTAGCTTGTAGATGACTAATGAGCCTTTCAGCCTCGCCTGTGACGTTAACCTTAAGGTACCACATTTTTTGTACCGAAAGAAGTCGCTGGTTATGTACAAACTCCAAAAACAGGTCGTAGAAGGTTCTCCATTTTAGGTAGTCGCCATCAAATCTCGGAATAGTTATTTTAGGCAATGGCAATACGCAATTTTGTTCATAAGTGGAGCTTGATTCTGGAGTGGGTTGTGAAGCTATTCGAAATTGACCATTTTTGCTCCCAACATGGTATATTTATTTTTTGTATCTTGGACCAGCCCTCAGGGGATGACCCCTATATATGCAATGCATTGCGCCGCAACTGAAAACGAGGGGATACTGAGGGGACAGATTAGGAAAGATGAGAAGATAGACAGTTGTTTTTTTGTAGCTATTTCAACCTTTTACTTCGCCGGCTAATTTTTGCTACAGGGCCGACGAAGGAGGTGCTGTTATTTTGCTTTTTAGTACATGATAGTGCCAGTCGCTGCCAATTATGTTCAGTGATCAGTGACTATGCCTTCATCATTGAAACAGGCTGGCAACAACTAACACAACCACGCACTAATGCTGTTCAGAAGAATTCAACATAATATTTCCTGACAGCGCGGGCTCGAACTAACGACCCTCCGCTTCATAGTCTCGTGTTCTACTACTTCAGCCAACAGCGTCCATATCATATCCTTGCAGCAGAGAATCTTGGCTGTTTTCAAAAATTGAAAAGTGTAGATCCTGGATTTGATCCCACAAGGTTTGTTTCAGGTTCATGTTGTCTGCCGTCGGACCTATTGCCAGTAATCGCTTTAGAGATCCTATCATAACATTTTGTCTACGTATTGCTGACGCAACTGTCGCCGGGACCGCTGCACACTTGATGTCACCATCTGTTTTGCTGATGGTTGATTGTTTTTTGGTGCGTCTTTGTTGACCTACCTTCCTTGAAGGCTGCGATTGTGTGCTTGTCAAGGCTGCTTTAAATAGGTTCCTATATTTTGCCACTAGATCAGATATGGACTGGTAATACCCCTTGCTGAAGTATTCGTCCTCCATTGGAATTTTTTCGAGGCATCGGATTTTGGTGTCCGTATTTTCGAATTCTGACCATGTCGTATCTAGTTTTTGAATGCGTTCCTCATAATAGCTAATAGTTTTCCTAATGGCGGAGTCTTTTTTGAAGTTTCGAACAATCGTCTCTATGATTTCGCCTGTTGCCTATTGAGCTTCAACCAATTTAGTGAATACACTCGTGTCTGATTTGTCACTATACAAAGCCATCTTCAGGGTTTTTAATGGTTCACCTTTTTTGTGAAGATTTGCTCCTAGCTGCCGATGGAGAGATTACTGTCTTCAGTGTAGGAACCTTGAAGGTTAATCTTGTTATGGTTCACGTCGGGGTCACCAATGTTTAATTCAAAATATTGATTTTGAATAAGGATAAACTAGTTTGTTGATCCTGGCTGAAAATATCTTCAAGGCAATGACACCAAGAAGAGTATATATGTTTAATTCAAAATATTGATTTTGAATAAGGATAAACTAGTTTGTTTATCCTGGCTGAAAATATCTTCAAGGCAATGGCACCAAGAAGAGTGTATTGCAACACAAGCACTTGAAACCTGGTTGCTGCGGAGATTAAAAAATGGCACTTGGAAGAATAAACTAGTTTGTTTATTTGCTTTTCCAATTATGACAAAGTTTTTATTAATTTTGGTTTCTTTTATACTAATTTAATTTTAGCATTATTATACAGTTCATTCCATAAATATCACTTATGCTGACGAGGAATAAACGGTTTTTTATTGCAACAATGTACGTAACTGAAATATTATATTACTTTAGCTGATGAAGCAATGAACTTCGAAATCGTACGTAAACAAAAACAAGTAAAAGTGCTATATTCGGCTGTGTCGAATCTTAAATACTCTTCACAGATGTAATTCTTCTTTCTTTCTTTCTTGCCAAAACAGAAAGTAGGTTTAATTAAAAAACCAAAATGATGTTATCGGTTACTTTTATATATAAAAAAACGTTTAAATTTTGCGGCTAGGAAGCTAAATGTTTGGTTTTTCTTATATCTAATACCTATGGACGTCTTTCAAAAATATATATATACATATTTAATTTACAAACAAAACAAAAAATTCGTTTCATGTACCCCAAAAAGTTCTAATTGTCCAACCGTAGAATCGTCTTTTAGATTTTGGTGGTTTTTAATACCAGTTTACTTCTTTCTGATATAAAGTAGGTATAATTCATCATAAAAATTAAAAATAACAAATAAAATGGCTGCTTTTATGAATCAGAAAATGTCGATTTTCCAACCCTGGAACCGAATTTTTAATTTTTAATAATAATTTAATTTTTTTCTGATATATAAAATAGATGTAATTCACTAATAACATAAAAATTGGAATTTATGTATGTACTTTTATATACCAAAAATATTTCGATTTTCCAACCCTGGAACCGAATTTTTAGTTTTTAAAATTTTTGATACCAATTTAATTCTTAGCGAAGTATAAAATAGGTTTAAGTCACTGAAAAAAAACCAAAATTGGGAACTTATATGGTTACTTTTATGTACCAAAAAATTTCGATTTTCCAACCCTGGAACGGAATTTATAATTTTTTGATACTAGTTTAATTTTTTCTGAAATATCTAATAGGTTTAATTGACTAAAAGCAACAAATTTTGAACTTATGTATGTAGTATTATGTACGAAAAATATTTAGATTTTCCAACTCTGGAAGTGAATTTTTATTTCTTTACCAATGCAATTCTTAGTGAGGTGTAACATAGTTTTACTTGACAAAAAAATAAAGATTTTTAAACTTTTTCATTTGTCCAACCCTGAGGTCGAAATTTTGATTTTTTAGGATTTTAATACCAATTTTGTTCTTCCTGAATTAGAAAACAGTTTGAATTAGCAAAAAAAAAAAAAAAAAAAAACAACGTCAATTACCTATTTGATTACATATATGCAGACTAAATATTTCAATTTCCCAACCCTGGAAACGAAATTTTAATTTTTTTACCAATGCAACCTTTAAAGAGGCGTGAAATAGTTTAATTTAAGAAAAACATAATATTTGTAACCATTTAGGTAATTTTGATGTACCACAAAATTATGCAGTTATCCAACTATGGAATCAAAATTTTTATTTATTTTTAATTTTTGATACCAATTTTATTTTTCCTGAACTAAAAAAAAATAATTGATGATTGAACATAAAAAAAAATAATTGATATTTGGTATAAATTATGCGTCGAGAAATAGGTGTAAGCTTCCCAGCTCTGGAACCATACTTCGGATCTTTCTGAATTTCAATAGCAGCCTATTTAAGTTTATTTCCAAACCAACGGTCCAAGAACGAAGTCTCTAGCTCTTCTGGGGGCTTGGCACGTACAGACGGACGGACAGACGGACATCGCTCAATCGTCATCGCTATTCATAAGGATCCAGAATATATATGCTATATGGGGTCCCATGTGCATATCGAAGAAATTACACACGGAATGACAAACTTATATATACCCCTTCACTTTTTTGTGAAGGGTATAATAAACAATTAATTTAGGTAATAGTGCAATGGACTTCATATTTTATAACAAAAAATACATTAATGCAATTAACTCTATAAACACAACACAAGCAAAAATATAAATTTATTTTTGAGTGAATGCAATGAACTCTACAAGCATATAAGCATAATCTAAATTGATTGTTATGTGAAGGTGTGAACATGTACCATTTTTAAACTAAAAAAAATATTTCGAATTTCGCACGAAAAAAAATTTTTTTTCTCCATTAATTTCTGAATAATTCCAAAGCGATAAGAGAGAGAAAAATTATTCGACTATAATAAATACAATTCTCTTACAAATCTTCTGGTGTTTTACTTTTGGAAATCGTGATCGAGTAAGGGTGAAATATGTCTCCGTACCTGACTAATTTAGGGGAAAAAATTCGCCACGTCTATAAAAAAAAAATTCCGACCTGATGATAAAAAACCGAAAACGGATTTGAGTTTAGCGCATCAAAATTCATATAGTCCACATAGTTCTATTTAAAGGAGAGACAAAAAATGATTTTTTGCTGAGCAGTGTTGTCTTATTGTGATCAACCCTTCACCAAAACAATAAGATTTTCAACGTGCAGGGGCATATTCTTAGGTGTGAGATTAGTCATCCTTAATCTATGCTTTAAGTTTGGTTTTAGATTCATAATTAAATACTTTTATTCGAGAGGTTAAGTAGCCAATGTTGGTGGTTTAAACCTGTCAGCATATATAAATATGCATAAAATTAACAGCTGTTGAACCAAATAGATAAAATATAGTTTCACATACTTTTTTTTTAAATAACAGTAAATTCGCATACTTTCTCCATGTTACTTGATAATAGCCTTGGATATTTACCAAAATTTCTACCATTTTGTGTTGTTCAATAGGGCTTAAGCTTCCACTTTGATGATTATAACATTATTCTAAATATGCCACTTTTAATAAAGTAATTTCTATTTAATAAAATTCTTAAAAAAATAATTGGCAGATTGCTAATTTGAATTTTAGTCTGAATAATAAATTCTTATCTTAACTTAGTTTTGTCATGTAAGAGTCGACCAAACTTTTACACAACCAAACTATTTATTAGTCTTGTGAACTTATTTCAGTTGAGATTGTTATCGCGTTATCAACCTAAAATATCCAGTCGAAACTAATAAGTAGAATTTTATTAACAGTTCATCAACCAATTGATATCAATGCATGGAGTGATTCTACTATTACATTAGCCTTTGTAACCAACAACAAAAGTAAAGATCGATTTATTAAGAGCAGAGTAGAAGAAATTAAGTCAAATATACTTACTGAAAATTGGAAATATGTTGACACAAAAAATAACCCTGCAGATGCTGCATCAAGAGGAGTGGCCGCAAATAACATTTGCAAATTATGGTGGTATAGGCCCGCATGGCTGAATACTAAAGAATCAAACTGGCCAACGAAAAATAAGCAGACGATCAGTTTAGCAACCAGCAAATTTGGAAATGCATCCTGGCTAGAGGATCTTTGTATGAGGTTTTCATCATAACGGAAACTAGAACGAGTAATTGCAAATATTAAATGATTTATATCAAAAGAACTCAATGGAGCAAAAAATATAAGAATTTGTTAACATGAAAAAGAAAATTTTGCTGCAGAAATACAAAATTTAAAATGCGGGAAAGATATACCTCATAAAAGCAAAATTATTACTCTACACCCTCTTTTTGATAAGTTGAGTGTTTGTTTGTGCTTCGTCCCCGTCCACACGCGTTTCTTTGTAGTCCGCACGTCTACTGTTTTGTTTTGTTTATACAAAAGTTGTGTTCATTAAAGACAAAAACAAAAAAAACATTAAATTACCTATAGCCCATACACATAAATAAAGAGAAAAATTTACAAAAATAAAAAAATTTTGAAGAATAATAAAAAATAAAATAAGTAAGAACCAGATTAAAAAAAACAAGAAAACAAAATAGCCAAATTCACATTGCACTCTGATTATAAATAAAACAACAAACATAAAAGAAATGAACTAAGGAAAAACGGAAATTTTTTTTTTAACAGTGACATTCTTTTGTTAACAGTGGTGGCACCTTGGATCGCAGTGACCAACTCAGGGCTTTTATGTCCTTTTTTTGCGATTGTGCTTTTCCTTCTTCCCGCTCTAACAAAAATTGTTTTGCATTATTGATTCCAGCATGGAGGAGTTTGGGCACCTGGTGGTGAAGGTATAACACTGACCACCTAGTAGCCATTAAAAAAGCAGTTCACCATCGTTGGAGTCTATACTACAAGACAGACGATTATTTTGGATTTCCCTAAGTTTATTTCATGGCAGGTAAATTCAAAACTTGAAGCTTGAGAGCTAACTTCTTCTCGGTTTATGCTCATGTTTGTCTCTATCGGCCGGATGTTTTAGCCTTAAGTGAAACCCAGTTATCTGAGGATGTTGACCCACAGGATTTTTATGTACCTGGGTATCAACTTCTATCTACTTCAATTTAGATGCCCCTGGGCTAAATTCAAAATCAGGGCACATAATTTGCATTTCCAATTCCTTTACGGAAGTCCAAACGTGGGAAGGGCACAAACTATCTGGCTTCGATCCCCTTTCGGATTCTATATCAAAAATCTTCGAAAGTTGTCCGGACAGTGAAATTGTTATTGCTGGTGATTTCAATGTCCACAACTCATCGGGGCTTCGCCATTCGAGCCATACAACTACAGAGGGCCAATATGTTGAGTTATTCGCCGCGCATAATCACATAGCGCAATTAGTGAATGAACCAACACATATACCGTGTGTTGAAGGGCACCAACTTAATACTCTTGACTTGTTTCTAACTTCACACCCTCAAAAGTATGAAGTGAACGTCATTGCACCTCTCGGTAATTCGGATCATTGTACCATCTCCGCTTCTCCTTCGTTCTCAGCACTTCGAAACGTTTCACCCACAGCTACGAAATGCTAAAAAAGTGTATGTACGAAAAAGCTCGCTGGGCAGAGCTCAACGAATTCTATCGAATCTTCAACTGTAAACTTTGTGTCTTAAACAATAATGTCGATGTTATGGCGGAAGTGGTTGGAAATATAATTTTGCTGGGAATGAAATACTTCATGCCATGTAAAAAAATTTCGGTTAAGCCGAAACAAAAATCTTGGTTTAACCAATTTTGCAAAGAGGCAATCAGATCCAGGGAGGAAGCATTCAGTATTTGGCGGAATAATAAAAACGCAAATACTGATTCGCTGCGCAAACAAGCGAGGTCTTCGTTTGCCAGAGTGCTATGGCGTGAAAAAGCTTTATACGAGCAGCGCCTTCGTGCTAAGGTTCTTACTGCCCCGAGAGACAGTAAAAGCTTTTCGTCATTTGTTAAAAGAGTAAAGGATAATGCTAGTTTATCAATTCCAATCTTTTAAGAGATGATCAAATATTCAGTGAACCTGCCTGTTGATAAAGCTAACCTTTTGGCTGAAATGTTTGGAGGAGATTCTTGCTTGCCGGATAGCGATCAGCAATTGCCCATTGTGGAAAAAGTATTAATTACTATGCCAAAAATATTCTTTCGGCCGCGAGCGGTTAAAAAGGTTTTAGCGAATCTCAACATAAACAAGTCTGCTGGGCCGGATGGCAGTGCTTTTCGACACTAACGCGCCCATTGGCTAAGTTATTCAGCGCATCTTACCATGCCGGTAAATTTCCAATGTGCTGGAAGTTAGCCAATGTAACGCCGATCCCTAAGAAAGGAGAGGCGCAATACCCCGAAAATTACCGCCCAATTTGCAGTTTGCTCTGCCTTTTCCAAAGTCAAGGAAAGTATGACCAATTTCCACCGGGTAAGGTATCTAGAGACCAACACCTTACTTAACGCCCGGCAGTACGGTTTTCGCAGAGCTCGCTCTACGGGAGACCTGCTGGATCTGTTAACAGCAAAACGGTGTAATTTCATCACCATTTCGGGGAGAGTAAGGTGGTGGCTCTAGATATCTCAAAAGCATTTGATAGAGTGTGGCATGATGCACTTCTGTCAAAACTGACTTCTTTTGGTGTCGGTGATGATTTCTCTCGCTTTATAGCAAGCTTCCTCAGAGACCGCACTATACGAGTTGTTATAGATTAGGTTTCATTAAACGAGTTCCAGGTTAATTCAGGGGTGCCGCAAGGCTCTGTTCTATTTCCTACTCTTTTCCTCATCTTTGTAAATGACATTCTATGTCTAACTTCAAACCCTATCTACTCTTTCGCGAATGATAGCTGTACTAACCATTCCTTCTCGTTCACCAGCCGGCCAAGTCTGGGGGAGATTGACGTCAGAAGACAAATGATGAATGAGTCGCTCACTGGTATTCCCGCGTCAATCTCTGAATGGGCCTTCTCGAATAGGGTTAAGTTTAATCCTCATAAGACGCAGTGCTGCGTGCTTACGCATAAGCGGCTGGTAAAGGGTTCTGCGCCATCCGTGTCTATGGATGATATAGGTATTGGGGAATCAGAAACTCTTGATGTTCTTGGTATGAAAATACAATGTGACGTTCGATGGACCGATCACAATTTTCATATTTGAAAAGAAGCATTCAAGTGCCTCTGCTTTTTAAGATGGTGTAAGACATACTTTACCCTATCTGATCTCACTATATATACCACCTACATCTGACCTAAGATGGAACTCTCATGTATGGGCCGGTGCTTCAAAGTCTATTTTGAAGTTGATCTACCGCGTACAAGAGAGAGCGAAGAGGCTCATCGGTGACAGTAGGGTAGCCAACTGGAGCATCGACGCAACGTGGGATGTGTTTGACTGTTCTATCGATACTACAACGGAATGTGTTATGGTGAAATAAGAGAGCTTGTGCCCGAAAACCGTTTATTTTTGCGAGCTACCCGCTCTTCGCGGAGCGCATCCTTTTGTGAGTTGCCAGTGAACCGCACCATGCACTACAGAGAGAATTTGTTCTTTGGCCAAAATTCCAGCAGAGGTCTTTCCTGCCAATTTTAACTTGGGGAGGTTCAAATCGAAAGTCCAGAAACCCTACTCCCTCTATCCTCGTTCCCACAACTATTTTTCCTAGTTCTGGCACAATGCATCGCATATGTAGGGGTCATCCCTATAGTGCTGGTCCAAGAAAAAAAAGGAGATCTTCGAGTCGCAGGTCGAATCCAATATTCTAATCTACATTATGGTCAAAAGCATCCAATCATACTAGAGAAAGCGCGGTTAACAGAATTATTAATAAAAGATGTCCACTTATCGACAATACATGGAGGTAATATGCTGATTACATCTATAATTCGCCGTGAATTTTGAATTATTGGATTGACACGCGTAGCAAAAAAGATTGTGAAAAATTGTTTAATGCTAAGGAAAAACAAAAACTATGCAAATAATGGGAAATCTTTCATCAGTTCGAGCTAAAGTTTCCAGGTCATTCGTGTGTCGATTATGCGGGTCCAATATGGATGAAGTGTTCAAAAGGAAGTGGGCGGAAATCGTTTAAGGGTTATATAGCCGTTTTCGTGTGTATGACAACAAAAGCCATTCACCTAGAAGCCGTAAGTGACCTCAGCACCGATGCATTCTTAGCGGCATTACGACTATTCTTTTGTATCGAGGTTTTTAAGAAACGCTTTAATTCTTTCTTTTATTTGAATCAATCTTATGACTAACTGAATATTATTTTTACAGTGTTACTTATAACTAAATAAATGCTTAATAAGCTTTAATATTTATTGGTTAAATACAATTTAAAAAGTTACGAAATTGTTTAATTTATTAAATGTTTAGTTTGCACATTCGCATAAAATAAGTTTTAATATTTATTGGCCAAATGAAATTCGAGGAATTGAGAAATTGTTAATTTCTGCATTGCAATCATTTAAAAAGAATTTTACAGTTTTATTATTCTTTATAATATTTAATAAACAAATTTCAATTCAAAGAATTGAAAGTTGCTAAATAAATATATTATTATAATAAATTTAATAAGTTCGGTGTCAGCAAGTTTTATGTGGGTTATTACAAATATTTGATATTACATTAAGGGGCTTTACTATAACATCCCCACCGTTTGTTTGAGGCTCCGACGAAATGTGCAATATAGACTTTTTATTTCTTATGTTATGTAGAAAAAATTTTTTTAATAAAATAATTATAGTTATAATTGTTTTGCTAGTTCCATAATTCAGTAAATTTGACTGTACATATTGTTTAATTAATTGTTGAATTGATCTTGCATGCCTAATATGTTCTATATATAAAGTTTCTAACTTTAGGTTTGCCAATGTTTAATTTTTCAATGATTTGAATTTTGTGATAAAGTTCGGTAAAATAAATTTGTCATAAGTTTTTATTTTAATGTTTTGTTTAGTGCTTTGACTTCATAATTTTCAAACTTTATTATACAATTTCCTCTTATATTAATGTTTATTTTGTTACAATTATGTTGTATCTCTGAGTTAAAATGTTTGAATACAAGTATTCCTGCTATAATTTCTGATATTTGTGTTTCAGTAATAGTCTGCATATTACATTGTGCTTCTTCGAAGTTTATAATACTTGATAAACATTCGTCTGATAGTTTTCTTAAGTTTCTTCCTAAATTGTCCGTAATGTTAGTGTCAAAGATATTAGCTTTTCAATCTAGGAATATTTCATACTTATTTATATTAATAGATTTATTTTATATATTTGGGATTGGCTCAAATACTATTTTCGACAGAATATTTTTTTGAATACTGAGGTATTTGGAGTATAAGGATGAGGTTATTGTTCTGTAGTGCTACGGCTACTTTGCTATTTGTAATGCTGTCGAAGTCATTTATTAAGTCCAGTTCTGTTTTGGTAAATATATCTGAGGAAATTATACCTAGCTTGCACGAAAATATCTGTCCGATGTCGTCTATGTGATTGCGTAGAAGTGAAATGTCATTATTTATTTGATAGATATATTCCAAGAAGTTCCAGTGATGAAATCTACGACGATCTGACACATGAAATTTGGTATAAATATATCTTGAAGGATAGCACAGGAGATGGATGGAGATGGGCTAACTCGGGCAAGAAGAAAAAAAGTTCCCTTAATAAGAACTAAACCAACCTCTAAAAAACAACATAATTTTTAATGTGTTTTTAAAATTTTGTTAAGCAAATGTTATATTTTTATATTAAAGAAGCTCCAACGCGTTAAACTTGGAGCCATAAAATAAAAAATTAAAATTTTTTGGATCCCGCCCCCTTTAATGGGTGTTATTACATGCAAAAATAGTGTAAAAATTTAACAAATTGCTTTACTTAAGCCTACATTCGTTACAAATAACATTTTTAAGCTTAATGACGAAGCTGAGGCGAAATCTTTGCCCCCTAAATGACCATATCAAAAAGAAAAATGTTTGTTTAAATTTTGTTTATAATTATCCCGAGCATCTATTTTTAGACTTTTATGACAAAGGTGAAACGTCAAGTATATCAATATCAAGTAGTCGCAAGAGTACAACAACATAAAATTACAAGAACCACCGTACATTTTGTTTGTGTAAAATTAATGTCTTATGTCAGAAATTTTCTTTTATTATATTTTGTTTTGTTCACAATTATTTCCAAAAATTTAAATACTTTTCGCATAGAACTTTTTTAAAACAATTTCTTTTTGTTACTTTTCTTAAACAATACACTTTTTCACAAAAATCTTTTCCACAACAATTCTTTTTTTTCTACTTTTGTTGAATTAATGATGTTTTTCACAATTTTACAAAATTATTTTTTCAACGAATAAACAAATATGGCTCGCTACAAAAGTAAACAAATTTTGACATACGTTCATGTAAAAACTGAAAAAAATTTTAGTCAGCTGGGCTCTTGCATATACTTGATATAGATATACTTTGAGTGAGAGTATGTTGTTGTGTAATAGTGATAAGGTGTCGTTATATGTTGTGAGGTTTATAAAGTGTTATATTTTGTTGTAGTGTTTGATGACTTTTTGTGAGGTCCTGCATGTCAATCCTTTGGGTACTTGCGGTGGATATCAGTGTCAGTATTAGTAATGGGAAGTTCATCTGAAATTGAATGTAGCTATTTATTTTATGAAGATTAATATGTTTTCCTTTGTTTTACGTGTGCTTTATAATATTTCAATCCTGTATTTTTGTCTATTACGTGGTTCTCATCCAATTTACTAGCATTTATTTTTCTAAATTTCCTGTGATTCTTGCCCCCTCTAATATCCTTAATGTAATTAATCCCTTCTTCTAATTCTACGTCAGATCTGTTTCTGTTTAGTTTGTTTAAGTATATTTCCTTTTTAGTCAAAATTATTTCGTGTATTGAAGGGTATCTGTCTTCATGTACCTTTCCGTTCAGGAAATCGATCGGTCTAATTTTTGTTCTGCCGTGTATGGTGTTGTTGTAAAAGCCTATAATTCTTATTATCTTTTCTTCCACGGTTTCGTTATTGCTCCTTTCGTCATGTCTCAACAGTATTATATCTTCGTTTATTGTATTGTGAAGTCGTTCTATGTCCGTGTTGGAGGTGTGGTTACTGTTAGTGGTGTAGTGTATGACAATGTTTTCTTCATTTAAAAATTGTTGCATTGGTATCGCTTTGAATCCCAAATCGTTGTCCACTATTATTTTTTCAATTTTGCCGTATGAGTTTATATACTGAAGTAACTTAGTTTTGATTTCTAACCATGTTCGTCCATTTATTTTATAAGCCACTGCGAATTTGGTAAATTTGTCGATCATTGTCATGAACAGTTGTTTTTCTAATGTATAAAAGACATCGATATGGATAATTTCGCGAGGTTTTGAAGGTGTTTCTGTTAATTTGTAAGGTAATTTCGGTGGTTTTCTATCGTATTTTTCTAAGTTACATATTCTGCAAATATTAATAAACTGCGTTATTCTCAATTTCAATTTACTGTTATAAATTTTTGTTTTTAATTCTTCCAATACCGCTTGAATACCCTTATGATTTTTATCTAAGTGTTCTTTTTCTATGAGTGCTGTTAATATGTTTTCATCTTCGATATCTTCGACTAACTTGGTGCATCTTATTATTATTTAGTATTATTTGAAAAGAGTTCTTCGTAGGTATTCTTTATTATCTCAAAAAAGGCATCTTCTACAAGGATAGCGTTAAGCTGATTCAGGTTGAAATGGTTTTTTAATATTGAGACTGTAGTATCTCTATCGAGTTCCTTGATTACTGTAGGGTTAGAGGTTTCTTTTAGTGCAGTTGGGTTAGATTCCATTATGTTTACATTAATGGATGTGGCTTCAATTCTCGATAAGGCGTCCGAATTGCTATTTTAGTACCCTTTTGGTATTTAATTTCGTCGTCAAATTCGGAAAGTTTGAGCCTCCATCTAACGAGTTTTGAATTGGTCTCTTTAATGGAAAAAAGCCAGGTTAATGGCTTCTGGTCAGTTTCTATGATGAATTTACGGCCAAAAATGTATGGTCTAAAGTACTTGGTGGCCCATATGATAGCTAAAAGTTTTGTTTCAATTGTACTTTATTGTATTCGTGTTCATTGAGTGTACGACCTGCAAAACAGATTGGGTGATTATCCTGTGATAAAACAGCACCTAAGGTGAAATTACTGGCATCTGTAGTGACCGAGAATGTTTTTGAGAAATTTGGATATGTTAAAATTGGTTCATTTATTAATAAAGCTTTGAGGGTGTTGAAGCTTTCCTGATATTGCGGGTGGAATATTTTTATTTTAGCGTCCTTTTTTAGATATTTGGTCATCGGCTTTTCAATCATTGAGTAATCCTTGGTGAATTTCCTATAGTACCCGGTTAGTCCTAAGAATTGTTTTATCTGCTTTGGTGTCCTGGGGATGGGAAAATTCTTTCCACGCTTAATTTTTTTTGGGTTTGGTTTTATTCCGTCTTGAGTTATAATATGTCCTAAAAATTCCGTTTCTTTTTCAGGAATTCTGACTTATCCAATTGTATCTTTAAATTAGCGTCTTTTAATTTATTAAAAATTAGATTAATTGAGTTTAAATGCTCCTGTAATGAAGTAGAAAAAATTATGATATCGTCTAAATAGACTAGACATATCTTGTTTATGTATTCGCTTAAGACTGTATTCATCAGTCTTTGAAATGTCGCAGGGGCTGTCTTTATGAAATCCCTTCGCTAAATCAAGGGTGGTAAAGTACTGCCATCTTCCCAGTTTGTCCAATATTTCATCAGTATTTGAAATTGGGTACTTGTCATCCACCGCAACTTCATTTAATTTGCGGTAGTCGATGACAACTCTCCATTTGGCTTTATTGCTAGCATCGGCCTTCTTAGGCACGATCCACATAGGTGCGGAGTAGGGTGAATTACTGGGTCTGGTTATTCTATCCTTAAGCATATGTTGGATTTGATCTTATACCTCTTCCTTATGTATGTAAGGATAGCGGTAAGATTTAGTAAATATCGCAACGTTATTAATAGTACGTATATTGCGTTTTATAGCGGAAGTAAAGGTAAGTTTGGAATGCTCTTGTTAAAATTTATCTTTATATTATTTTATAAGCTTCAGGAATCCTGTTTTTCCTCACAATTAAGGTGGTCTATACGTATCTGTTTCTCCAGTGGAATTTTTTTATATTGTAATAAATCTTGAAAGTAGACTTCTTCTATGTTTTGGTTTTCTTCTTTCTTACTTTTATGGACATCTTTGTCTTTTTCCTTTTTTCCTGTTAATGTAGTTTTCTTCAAAGATTGGTAAAGTAACATTACCAAATTGAATCGTTTTATTTTTGTAGTTTATACAGGCTTCCAATGGTATTAATAGGTTATTTCCTATTAGACCATCGTAGTAATTGTGAAAATTCATTATAAGCAATTCATTGAAGTCAACTTTTTCACAAAATTCTTCAAAAGTTTTAATTCTGGCCTTTTGGTTCAATTGGGTTTTATTTAATAGACTTTTAACGAATATGGAGTTTGTTTTGTACAACCATTTAGGATGACAGATTCCTAGATTCAGGATTGAATTAGTTGCACCAGTATCGATAATTAGTTTCAAATGCCCTAACTTAGTCTTTACTTTTATATGTGGTAGGTATCCGAGGCTGATAACGGAAAATTTTCTCCCGTTACTTCATGATTGCTTATGTCCATTGGTTCGGGAAGTGTTGGCTGTTGCTGGTATCCATAATTTTGGGATCCTTGTTGTATTAGGTATTGTCGTGAGAAGTTTTGTTGGTTGTGGTAATTGTGGAAACGTTGTGAATGATATCGTGAATTTTGTGACAAATTCTGCAATTGTGGTTGATTTTGTGTGTTTTGGAAACGTCTTGAATTTTGTGAAAAATTGTGTAAATGTGGTGGATTTTGTGAGTTTTTAAAACGTTGTGGAGGGTGTCTCTAATTTTGTGAAAAGTTTTGTGGCTGATGTTGTGGGTAACGTGTCTGTTGTTTTTGTATACTGGTCCTGTGTTGGTTTCGTGAGTCAAATTTGTATTTATTGAATGGTTGGATAGTGTCTAAGCCTATGTCTGCATAACCTGCTTCAAATAATATGTTCATTGCTTGTTCTAGGGAATTAGGGTTACGACATCGAAATATAGTCTTCATTGGCTCTGGGATCTTTGCTTTAAAAATTTAAAGGGCTGACTGTCAATAATTAAAATATTCTTGGTCCTGCCCAAGTATGAACGCAGTTTTATTATTAAGTCTTCTTAATTTTCTTTTAATTTCCTCATAGAAGTCAAGACTTGTAATTTTGAATGTTGTAGCCCTAAGTGAATTAAAAAGTTTTTCACAACTTAACCTGTCTCCGAAGTTGTTTTGAAGAACCGATTTTATCTCCATCCATGAAGTCGCTTGACAATTAATTTCTTTTACTTCCCTAGCTTTATTGTTTAACTTGCTCTTAATGAGATCTGAAAAGAGTGACTGGGAAAGTGCGTCGTATGTTTGTAAAATTGGGTGTATCTCTTCTATTAAACTAAGGAATGTGTTCTGGTCCTTCCTATCTCCACTGAAATCATGGAGGTTACCTAAGTATTTTAGGGGGTCGAAATTCACTTGAGCCATATTCTCCATTAATAAATTATCGAAAAGAAAAAGAAGATATATATATATATATATATATATATATATATATATATATATATGTATATATATATATATATATATATATATATATATATTTATGTATATATATTAGAGCGACTCAAGTTGTATGGAAGCGAAATTCGTGCAAGGTGTACCCCCCTCAAAATGAACCTTGGTATTTTTTATGATGACATCTAAAATATTTCGGCTCTAGCTTTGACCTCTCGTGAGCTGAACCATTTTGAAAAAGGGTATATTTGTGCATGTTTTCTCAATTTGAGAATCTGTTTCCTTACCAACATATACAATATGGGTATCACAAGAAAGGTTTTTTTAAGGCGCGTCCAACTGTATATACAATTTGTCCAAGGACGATCATCCATGTCCTTTTTTTAAGGATATTCTGTAAAGAAGAACGGTTTTTGAATTTTTTGTTCGGGTCTGTTTGTAATAAAAATGCCAAATTAACATATTTTAATCTTTAGTCGATTTAATTAAATACGGGTCTCAGCTTTTTTTGAAATTCGCGCTATTTCGCGTTTATACAAAAATTATTTTTTTTCAAATTTTTTTTTCAGGGTACAAAAAAAATATGGGACCCAACTGCATGCATTACCTTTCCAACAAAAGAAAAATTTTGAAAATCGGTCCACAAATGACGGAGACATGCGGTAGATATGAAGTCGGTTAAAAAGAATTACTTCATTTAAAGTATACCAAACATTTATATTTTTTTTTGGATTCAGTAACATATTTAAAAGCAAATTTTATACAGATCATTTAAGACTAATTTATTGCGATTTTAAAAAGCGTTACAGCAAATCCTTTCGTGATTCTATTTTAGTATATTGCTTGCGCGACACGATCTGGCTGGCAATATAAGCCGGACGATTTTTATCGATTACCGATACTGTAGATTGACTGACAACGTGTACAAAACGCTCAGTGCTTTGTGAGTGGCAAGGAAATTCTGAAATAAATTCGTAATAATATTAATTTTTTTTGTATTTTATTTTTTTACCTGGAATATTAATAATTTCATCAGAATTTTGAAGTTCCAACAAGTATTCTTGTGAATAAAACTGTATACAAGGTGGTTCTATACCAGTTTCAACTTCATTCCAATTTATCATGTTTTTGAGCGATTCACAATTAAAATTAATTTTAGGCACAGTAAATTGTCGAATTTGTTGGATGGTACGTTCACGTGATTGAAAAATTATGTCGTAGGCTTCACGTCTTATGTCCTTGCTCTCATCTGTAATCATTGACATAATTATATTTTCCGGATGGGCGAAAAATCCATTTATCTGCACTGATCTTTGAACTATGACTTGCATATGTTCTGGTAATTGGCGTATCCATTTAATATACTTAAATAAATGTCGGCTACCATTGATAGCTTGAGGCTGACTTTTTACCAGAAACCAAAAAGGAGCGTATACCTTCATAACGAAAACGGCAAGATTTTTCAAATTTTCCGAAGGCACTGTTTCCGTAACATAGAGACGTAAAACTCTTGAAGCTGTTGTCAACCAGCGCGATAAATTGAGTGGGCCAGGTTTCAGACTAGCCAACGTGTCATCGCACACTCCTCTATCAACTGCACAGACCATATCATACAGATACTTTTGATCGCCTCTTAAACTCCATCCATCAATATTTTCGGGCATTTCGCCCATCTCAATCGGTTCGAAATTGTCAGCGATCTAAAAAAGACAGTAATATAAAAGCGATTTTCGAATAATACATACTAATATAACAAAAGAATGAAAATAGTTTACCGGAATGTCTTCGCAATTCACCAGTGTTTTTCCAATTAGTCCTGGCCAGTTTTGAGGCCCAGATGAGTTTCCAAACAGTTTTTTTAACAGCGCTGTGAAGGGCAGTTCATTAAAATGAAACAAACAAACTAACCACTGCAATGGTCGTTTCAATTGACGTTCTAATGAGCAAATTGCGCCATTAAATTTACCAGTATTGCAGCGCGTTCCATCGCAATTAATAGCGACCAGATATTCTAACGACATCCCCTCAGCTTTCAAGAAATTTATAATACCCATTGCAATTCCAATTCCTCTTCCGTCTTCAGGTGTGAAGTATCCAATATAAGAAGAATTTGGTTCTTTTACAATGGTAATGTGCTCTTCTATCACTTTGATATTTCGGGGTTCCCCATTAACAAATTTTTGCTTTAATGTTCTTTCCCTTTTGCCATCAAAAGAAATGCATTTAAGCAAATCATTGCATTTGATTGAATTTAAAGCTTTGAGTCTAGCTTTACCACGTTCACGACGAATTTTATGCTGGTCAAGTATAATATCTTGAATGTTTAAATCCTTAAGAAGGGTTGTTGCCAGTAATGCTCCAAAGCGATTTGACACCCCAGCACGATCCAACGCAGCACTATATGTCGGCAGAGATATTTCTGTTACTGTACGATGTTCTTTTGGTATTTCATTTTGTTCACACGATGATGACTCAAGATCATCTTGTCTTGTCCATTCTCCTTCACTGCATGTACTGTCAGTATCCATTAAATAGTCAGTACCACCTGAACTAGACTCTGCATACGGTTCATCATCTAACGATAACAATCTTTCTCCTGACTGATCCACATAAAATTTCCAAACACTCAATGACATTCTTTTTTCGACCGGACATTCACACGGCACTTTTACTTTTCGAGCGCATTTGCACGAAGAGATCAAAAAAAGCTTGTTCCACTCATCTTCCTTAAAATGCAATCGATTTTTTACGTTATCGCGATATCGTTTAGTCAAACATACGATTTTTTTACGAATTGAAGGTCTGTTTATTATAGGAATATGTGCAGTTTGCCATACTTTTGCAATGTCATTAATTGCACAGCTGTAAAATTTGGAAAGACCGAATCTGCGATTTTTGTTTCGAGCGCGCAAAAATAATAAATATTGTATCACATCAAGGTTTGTCGGTAATCTATTTCGGTTTAATTCAACTAACGCGAAAGGCATTTTAATCACGACACAATGAACAATTATTTAAATTTTTTTTAGCTTAAACCCAATGATATTGGGAACTGATAAACTTAAATTTCCAATTTTGTTTTTATGCATGAAATTTTTCATACAGCATACTTTGATTTTATATTTTTGCAAAAATCTAAATTATTTACATACAAAGTTGATGTACTTGGCAAAAGAAAAAACTTGATACCCATATTGCCCTATTTAAAACGAAGGGTTACCAGCCCATTGCATTTTTGTATAAACGCGAAATAGCGCGAATTTCAAAAAAAGCTGAGACCCGTATTTAATTAAATCGACTAAAGATTAAAATATGTTAATTTGGCATTTTTATTACAAACAGACCCGAACAAAAAATTCAAAAACCGTTCTTCTTTACAGAATATCCTTAAAAAAAGGACATGGATGATCGTCCTTGGACAAATTGTATATACAGTTGGACGCGCCTTAAAAAAACCTTTCTTGTGATACCCATATTATATATGTTGGTAAGGAAACTGATTCTCAAATTGACAAAACATGCAAAAATATACCCTTTTTCAAAATGGTCCAGCTCACGAGAGGTCAAAGCTGGAGCCGAAATATTTTAAATGTCATCTTAAAAAAGTCCAAGGTTCATTTTTAGGAGGGTACATCGAGCACTTTTTTTGGTGAGTCGCTCTAATATATATATATATATATATATATATATATATATATATAGATATATATATATATGTATATATATATATTTATGTATATATATATATATATATATATATATATATATATATATATATATATACATAAATATATATATATATATATATATATATATATATATATACACATATATACATATATAAAGGGAAAAAGAAATTTTTGAATTTATAACTCAATTCCTTAAGTATAACTTAACTTATATATTTAGGATACCTTGGAGAAATGATGATGTGATTCATATTCTTCGTTGGTTATTGGATGTTATATAACTTCTAATGTTTATTGAATGGTGTATCACTTCTGATGATTTTAGTTGTTGTTCTTGAGTTGTTTGTCTCGTCCAAGTATTTTGCCGCTGTATGAAGAGACCACTTTGGAAAGATCAAAATCACAGTTTTTCTCTTCCTTATTATTTTCTTATTGTTTTTAGGCGAATAAAAACATTTTTGTTTATTTTTATTTCAACTATCTAGTTTATTTGTTATTATTATTTAAAATAAGAAAAAATATTCAAAGTTATTGACACTTCCTTGTTGTGTGTTTGTCCTTGGAAACAATTTGAATTTTTGCACTTTTGAGGAATGTTCTTTTTTTTCTCTGGTGTTTTGAATATCGGAAGATTTTTTTTTGTTTTCGCCTTGTGGACACAGTTCTTTCACTAATTTAAAATATATATTTTATATTTTATGTCCTTAAATTTATATTTTGTTTGTTGATATAATCTTCTATATCAGATTATTTCACAGAAAGAAAAAAATTTTCACTACTTTAAACCTTTTTTTATAAGTCCTTAAATTTATATTTTCCTTGTTGATATAATCTTTTATATCGGAGTATTTCACAGAAGGAAACCTTTTATTTACTACTTTAAATCCTTTTTTTTATAAGTCCTTAAATTTATATTTTCTTTGCTGATATAGTCTTCTATATCAGATTATTTCACAAATGGAAACTTTTTTTTCACTTCCGCATCAAGGATAAATATCCAAGTTCTACCGATAAAATATGAAACCTTTTTTTTACTTTATGTTTGGTAAGACTTGCGGTATCCTACCGACTGCGCCACTTTTGTATCGAGGTTTTTAAGAAACGAAAAAAAAACAATATTTTGCTTTAATTCTTTATTTCTTTATTTGAATCAATCTTATGACTAACTGAATATTATTTTTACAGTGTTACTTATAACTAAATAAATGCTTAATAACCTTTAATATTTATTGGTTAAATACAATTTAAAAACTTAGGAAATTTTTTAATTTATTAAATGTTTAGTTTGCACATTCGCATAAAATAAGTTTTAATATTTATTGGCCAAATGAAATTCGAGGAATTGAGAAATTGTTATTTTCTGCATTGCAATCATTTAAAAAGAATTTCACAGTTTTATTATATTTAATAAACAAATTTCAGTTTAAAGAATTGAAAGTTGCTAAATAAATATATTATTATAAAAAATTTAATAAGTTCGGTGTCAGCAAGTTTTATGTTGTTAAGGTTATTACAAATATTTTATTAAGGGGCTTTACTATAACAGTAAAGCAGCATGTTTATATTCAGATAATTTATTTATTTATTTATTTAAATTAGTCTATGGACAATTTCCTTACAGACTATTTAAGCAGAATAGTATATAATTCAATTAAATTAATACAAATTAAATATTGCGGTATTTAGAGAACATAGTAAAAGTTAATGATTCAAAAAACATATGACGTTACGTTTGATGATACAAAGGTTCTGCGAAAAATCTACAAAATGATACATTTCATTAAAGCAAGTACATAGTGGAATCTGTCATTGCATAGTTAGTACGGCAAGCTGCAACATAGAGTGGGTTAAAAGTACCAAGTGAACGTTGCGGAATATTGAAACATACGTTGTTCAGTAAAAATTCGGAGTTGATGTTACCACTGAAAAGATTTACCATAAAAGAAGTGTTGAGCATTGTTCTCCGGCTCTTTAAAGTAGGAAGATTAATTTCAGCTAATATCGTAGAGTATGATGGAAGTGCTATCCGAATTCTATAAACGTTTCTTAGGCAGAAAATTAGAAATTGTTTTTGAACGGATTCAAGACGTTCAATATGAACGTTATACAGTGGATCCCAAATTATCCTACCATATTCTAAAATTGGCGGAACTAATGCAATATACAATGTTTTAGTGACATATGGATCATTAAACTGTTTTGCCCATCTTTTAATGGTACAAATTTCGTATGTGCAGCGCGAAAATTGAATAAAGAATTCATAGAAACTGTGAAAAACAATTCGTCTGTGAGTGAGATCCTTGCAAGTGAAAAAATTGAATGGCGTTTTATCCCCCGGCAAGCCCCCATGGAATCTGGGCGGCGTGAAGTCTGTCAAATATCATCTCAAAAGAGTGATGGGAGATAGTGTGCTGACGTTTGAACAGATGTCGACGTTATTATCTCAAATAGAAGCGGTTTTAAATTCAAGGCCGATACACGCCTGTGCATCTGATGCTGAAAAAATCGATGTATTATCCCCATGTCATTTTTTGATAGGGCGACCGCTAGAGAAAGTCCTCAAATTGTTAATGAACATAGCATAGGATCACTAGATAGATGGAAAATAGTTCAGAAAACTGAATGAATATTTGGTGACATTGCAAAAAAGGTATAAATGGCGCAGCGAGAAGAACAATCTGGAACCCAGTCATGTGATAATAAAAGATGAAGCAGCATTTCCTTCAAGATGACCATTGGGTAGAGTTTTAGAAACCAATGAAGGTGAAGATAGAAAAGATGCGGTAGTGACGCTGAAAACGCCTGGTGGAATCTTGAAACCACCAATTCACAATATTTGTGCTTTGCAGAATGTAGAAGAAAAGAATGGTAAAAAGGATTTAAAGACATCATGGAGATGTTACTCCACCAGGCTGTTAAAAGCATCGAGTTGGCAGCTCTTCTCATTAGTAATATTAATGTTGATGACGCTGGTTAGTTCTGCAAGTCGAGAAGTTAATATTGAAAAAATTATAAAAAAGGTTGGAGACGGAACTATCTTATATTTGGACAAGATAGGCGTTATGAATCGTATAGCGTCCCCATGGAGTATAGTTGCCTATTACGATTTAGACGCTTATTTTGCAACGGTGAATCAGGTAGAAGCTTCGCTGGGCAAGTGCGAATCGGTGTGCCATAAATTGCGTGAGTTTGAATATCAGTGCAGCATCGTGCTCAAATTTATTGAAGAGAGGCTGAATAACATAAAAGTGAACGATGAATTACTCGCACATCGAAATAAACATCGAATGGGAAGGGCACCTTTTGAATTTGTTGAGTCATTCTATCATGTGCTTTTTGGAATGATGGATGCTCAAAATGGAGAATTGGTCAAAAAGAATATGCGAGTAGTGTTAGAGAACGAGCATAATATAAAGTATCTTGTTGAAAGGCAAACATCTGTGGTTGAATCAACAATCAACATTTTAAAGAAATTCACTGAGGAAATAAGCATGCAATTTAGAAAAATGAATGAGAAGATAAATAACATAAGCCAGATCTTAAATACTAATTATTTCGTCTATAAAGAATCTATTAATTTCTTTATGATGACAAAGCAGCTACAATCGATGATTGGCGATGCAGAACAAATACAAGTTCAAATCATCGCTCTACTTCTGAATATTGTTGCGTAAAAAATTAATTAAACTATATTTTTTTTTTTACTTTAAATATTAAACTTTATTTAATGAAGGTTAAATTGACAGTAACTAAAATAGTTCTTGTAAAAATACTTGAACCTTTAAAAATTTATATACAGGAATAAATTTTCCGTTATTAAGAGCAACAAAATATATGACCTCAATATTTAAGTTTAACAATTATCAATTTTGTAAGCAACCAGACAAAAAGAAATGAAAAAGAATTAAACTAACAACAATGTGATCGATATGTTTGTACATACATATGCAATTGCATATGCATTAATGTTATTGCAACAACAACATTAACATCATAGGAATTATGAATAGTGACGGCACTTCAATTAGAGATGGGCCGGTGACTAAAAGTGTTCTCCTCCAACATTCTCCCCCGTTGGAACATCTGTGTTTCAAAAGTCATTAGAACTCGGAAGAGGAGCAACCTTATGTACTGGTCGTCTACAGGAACCATTAGAAGTTTTTAATTCGATGACTCGCACGCATCCATCATTACCAGCAATAGTTTTCATGACTCGCACAAGCGGCCAGGTTTGTGGGGGTGTATTATCCTCATGAATAAGGACCAAATCACCAATCTTAATGTTAGGCAAGATTTCAGACCATTTCGAACGTTCTTGTAGTAAATGAAGGTAATCACGAGACCACGATTGCCAAAATTGATTTTTGAGGAAACTAATTTGCTGCCATCTGTCCAGTGTTGATAGCTGTTTTGTATTAAATGTTGGTTGAGGAACATCAACTAAAGAAGAGCCAATCAAAAGATGACCAGGTGTCAAAGCTTCGCCATCGTTAGGGTCATCCGTCATCGGAGCAATAGGACGAGCATTTAATATGGTTTCTATTTCAGTAATTAATGTTTGGAGTTCTTCGAATGTAAGACGGGCTTGAGAAAGATTTTTCATCAAAAGGGTTTTCGCAGACTTCACTGCTGCTTCCCATAGTCCGCCAAAATGTGGAGCACAAGGAAGAATAAAACAAAATTCGAAGCCATTCTGAGAGCAATGTGTTTTGATGTTTTCCCTTGTTGGTTCGGAGAACAATTTTCCTCTCAATTCTTTGAGTTGGTTACTGGCTCCACTAAAATTTGTTGTATTATCACAAAAAATGCGTTGAGGTAGGCCACGACGACTCGCAAAACGTTTCAGGCAAAGTATGAAGTTGTTTGTTGACAAATCCGACACGAGCTCCAAATGAACTGCTTTCGAACTAAAGCATACAAAAACTGCTATGTAGGTTTTGTAAGGTACCTTTCCTCGAATTCGGTATGATGTTAGGAACGGGCCACAAAAATCGACACCAGTTACTAGAAATGGTCGTTGGGCTCTTAGACGGTCAACTGGTAAATTACCCATTATCTGACCGATTAATTTTGGTTTATAATGGAAGCAGTGATTGCAACTACGGACCACTTTTCGAACGACTTCTCTTGCATTTATTATCCAAGCTCGTTTACGAAGAATACCAAGTAGTTCTTTTTGGCCAGCATGCAAATGAAAGCGATGTAAATATTCAATGTAGAGTTTGACGAAACGATGATTTCTCGGGAGCAAAGCTGGAAAACGAACATCAAAAGGAATGGGAACCTTGGATAATCTGCCCCCAACCCGAATTATATTAAAAGTATTGTTATCAATTTCCATTTGGTGTATAAATGGAGACAATTTTTGCATGTATGGTTGAACAAGTTGTTGGTTAAAAGAGATGCTATTTCTGAAGAAAAAGTAATGTTTTGTATGTGGGACACAATTTTCCAAAACGTATTGTCTAACTCATGGGGTGAGATATGAACACCATCGTTAGCCTTCAGGAAAGAAATCCGCCTCAGTCTTTTTGAAATACGAAAAATATAAGTAATTATTCGAACAATTTTTAAATTAGAAGAATGCTTGTCAATAATTTGTTCAGTAATAGATTCTTCCACATTTGTGCTACATTTAAAAGCAACTGCCTTTCTTTGTCCAGGAACTTCTGGTGGCTCCGTATGTAAGTTGGTAGGCCATTTTGAAGCGTCAAAATGTAAAAAATCAGGTCCAGAAAACCAGATCGTTTTAGTTAAACTTTCGGCCGTACACCCACGAGATACAATGTCAGCAGGATTACTTTTTGAAGGTACATGTCGCCAAGTTAAGTTTCTGGTTTGTTCTTGTATATATGAAACACGATTCGCAACAAAACAGTTTAGTGTCGAAGAATGCAACTTTAGCCATTGTAGAACAGTTTTCGAATCTGTCCAAAAGAAAACTGAAGAAACAAATTTAGAAATTTTAATTTTTATCTTGAGCCAAGTTTTGCAAAGTAACACTGCTGCGCACAGCTCTAGCCGAGGTAAAGATTGCGCCTTGATTGGATCTACTTTTGATTTTGCAATTAACAGAGTCGATGTGTAGGTACCATTTTCAAAAACACGATAATACAGGCAGCAACCAAAAGCTCGTTGAGAGGCATCTGCAAAACCATGTATTTCTCCAAGTGTACTTTCTGATGTGAGAGCATAACGAGGTATTTGAATGTGACAAATGTGCTCCAAGTCTTGTTTTATTTGGAACCACATAGTTGATAAGCAAAGTGGTAGAGGTTCAACCGATACTTTGGACCCACATTTCTTGAAGAAGAATTTTACACCGAATGACTATGGGGATTAAAAGTCCAAGCACATCGAATATTTTTGCAACTGTAGATAATACGGTACGTTTGGTTGGATTTGGTATATCAGGCAAATTAAACTGAAACAGGAATGTATCTTGCACAGGATTCCAAGCCATACCAAGGGTTTTCGTAATGTTGTCCTCAGAGGTTTTTATAGGAACTACATCCGTACCAATATTCGTGATGTCTGGGCAATTGCTATTCCTTTTTGCGAGCTGGAGACCATGAGAGCTGAGAATTTGTGTCATTTCAGCCTTTGTTATTATTAAATCTTCGAGATTATCGGAACCAGTGAGAACATCATCTATGTACAAATCCTCACGAAGTACTCTTGAGCCAATTGGGAAGGTGGAACGGTGTTGATCAGAACTAAAAAATAAACTTCTGTTTGCCAAAAATGGTGCAGCTGAAAGGCCATACGTAACAGTGTTTAACTGAAACAAGCCAAGTTTATCCTTTGGATTTAACCTCCATAGAATTAATTGAAATTTACGATCAAGCTCATCTACGAGAAATTGCCGGTACATTTTGGATATGTCAGCAGTTAGAGCATATCTATTCAAACAAAACGAAAAAAGCGTGGTTATTAAATCTTGTTGTATTGTTGGGCCAACCATGAGTAAGTTGTTCAGTGAATAATTCGAAGTTGTGCGATCTGACCCATCGAAAACTACACGAAGTTTTGTGGTTGTACTAGACGGCTTAAGTACATAATGATGAGGTATAATATAATATGGACGACAAAGAGGCCGACCAAAGGACGACATATGACCAAGTGCCATATATTCATCCCTAAAATCGATGTACATAGATTTGAGTGTTGCATCACGTTCAAGTCTACGTTCGAGTGACAAAAATCTTTTCTTAGCATTTTCAATCGACTCACCCAAGCAATCTGGAGTACATTTAAAGGGCAAACGAACTTGAATTCTTCCATTCGATGTAACTGAAGTATTTTTCACAAAGTGATTTTCACAGGCTTGTTTCTCGTCTGAAAATTTAAGGGGAGCATTTGCATACTCTTCTACCTCCCAAAATTTCTTTAGTGTGTTATTCAAGGTATCATCGACAGAAGAGCTTAATACCAAGTTACATGCTACTGGCATTGAAGTTGGCCGAGAAGTAAATCTTCCACCAACGATCCATCCGAAAACTGTGTTAATAAGGATAGGCATATTTTCTCCCAAAGAAATACGTCCATTGAGCACCATATCAAAAAATGTTTCTGCGCTTAACAACCCCTCTATTTGCTGTGGTTTGAAGAACAATGGATCCGCTAACTCTATGGTTTCGGGAATTTTAAGCTTCGAAACATCTATAAATTCACCCGGATGTTGAGCGGAAATCGATTTTGTAACAGCAACTTTCGATGAGAATTCGTACGAGCCAATTCGAGACTTTAAACTGGCAAACACTAAAAATTTAATTTTTGTCTGCACTTCGCCTGTTCCGGTGACATCTTGACAGATTGGTTGAAATTTAAGCCACAATCGTTTAGCAACCTTTTCTGTAATAAAACTAATTTCTGAACAAGAATCCAAAAGCATTCTTACCGGTTGAAATGAACCACAAATATCCTTTATGAGAACCACAGCAGTTGGTATTACGGATCTCCTAAATGATCGAGTATCTAGCGATACAGCAAAATTTTCTCTAGTTGATTGAACCGGAATATCGCTGGGTGAAGCAAAATGTGTAATGAGGTATGATGGGTAGATTGACAAACTCGACAACGGGACTTGGAGGGGCATTTCGATACTAAACGTCTCTTCCGAAGGCAATTTATGCAGTGACCATTAGCTTTTACAAAATTAAAATGTTCTGAAACTAGTAGCGACAAAAATGAGGTCCAGGTTGAAAGTTGATGCTCAGCGCTGTTGCAATGTGAGCATGCCAAAATGGGCTTGGTGTTGATAAATGTGTTTATATGACGATTGACATTTTGTCTTGGTTTTGCACCTGTAACATTCTGATGTTTGCTTTCACTTTTCTTACCATGACTTTCCAGGAATTGACACCGATGACTTAAAATTTCATAACAATTTTCCCAGGAGGGCAATGATTTAAAATCAATTTTTCGTCGTAGCACTGTCGAGACGCATCATCGAGCTTTCCGAGTACCATGTGGATAATAATCGAGTTCATTATATCCATTTCTGAACCAAGCAATAAAAGTGAACCACGAATTGCTGATACTGTGTCGATTAAGTGGCGTAAGGAGCTGCTGTAACCCTTTGACATATCAGAAATATTGAAGAGGGCTGTAATGTGTTCCAGAAAAATTAGCACTTTGTTATCATACCTTTAATATTTTCAATGCTTTCGGATAATTTTCATCAGTAACCTGATAGGGCTCAACAACAGCAAGAGCTTGGCCAGAGAGACAGTTCAATAAATAGTTAAATTTATCGACTGGCGTAAGCGAAGAATTTTCATGAACCATATTGGTAAAAGTTGCAATAAATCTTTTATAATCGGCATACTTTTCATCAAATCGGGACAATTTCAAAGAGGGCAATCGAGGTTGGCTAGGAAGTCCAATTGAGGTGTTGATTAGACTGTGGTCCAACGGTGCTGTATAATTGTTTTTATTCAAAATTGATAATATTCTTGCCTTTGCTGAAACATAAATTTCCTCCAAGTCACTTCTAGCGGCGTCTGAAGGACATACCTTTTCGATTTGTGTTTGAATGTGACAAATCTGTTTAAAATACGATTCCAAAATTTCTAGTCTGCATTGCAATATTGTTTAATCAGCTTTGTCTCCATCTGTTTCAATCTTCCGCAGCATGCTCGAAATATTTCGCTTAGTTGTGGCTCGTTGTTGTTTTAATTTTTTTTTTTTTTTTTTTAAAACAAACACAGCCCGCAAAGCTATTTGCTTGTCTGCGGAAAACACCCAGAGTCTCCGGCGGGAATCGAACCCACGACCATTGGACTGACAAGACAGTTCTGAAGCACCAGAAACGTTGGACGACTCATAATTATTTGCCATGATTTTTTACAAATGAAGAGATGTAAGAGAAACAAATTAACTGAATCCAATAAAATTGAAGTTGCGCCACAAATGATGTATTCACTAGACTTATTGATTAGTACTTCCAATAAAAAGGCAGCAGCGTTTAAAGTTGATTCCAAGAAGCTTTCGAGCGAGAATACTGCTTTCTACACTAAAGGGTTGTGCAGGATGTAACCAAATGTTGCGGCTCTACGGGCCTAAACTTCTTGTCACTAGTTTTAAAGAAATTAATTTTTATCTAAAAAAAACTTTAACACTACTGTCCTGTCACGGTCGCCAAAAATGTTGCGTAAAAATTTAATTAAACTATATTTTTTTTACTTTAAATATTAAACTTTATTTAATGAAGGTTAAATTTTTAATATCAATATTTAAGTTTAACAATTATCAATTTTGTAAGCAACCAGAAAAAAAGAAATAAAGAAGAATTAAACTAACAACAATGTGATCGATATGTTTGTACATACATATGCAATTGCATATGCATTAATGTTATTGCAACAACAACATTAACATCATAGAAATTATGAATAGTGACGGCACTTCAATTAGAGATGGGCCGGTGACTAAAAGTGTTCTCCTCCAACAGATATCAATCAGGGCAAACTCAACCCAATCTGATCCGGCTTCAACAATTATTGGAAGAAGTATTTAAGATAAAGGAGCAGCTAACATCAATATTGCGTCTACTGGGTGAAACGAAAGAAGTCACGCTACAATCGATGTATCGACTAATAACAGCAAAAGGAGTGTTTATAGATGGGAAGTTGGTTATCGAAATTAAGATCCCATTATCGAAGAAACAGTCTTCAGATGTACTCAATATTTACCGCTCCTAATTCTAATCAATGGTGACAAAATTCAGGCCGTTACAGACAGCAGTTTTTAGTATATAACTATCAAACAGATGCTTATAATTTTATTTCTCAAGCAGTGCTAAACAAGTGCCGAAATGATGATGATGAATACCTGTACAAGGGTAACTGGGCTTGGGAGAATGCGAATGCTAACTCCTGTGAATTGGCTTCATTAAAGCCAACGAATGCATATCATTGCTCTTATGATAGAAGAGAAGTCGAAAGTGTATGGCTGGAACTTCATGGGCAGGGCACTTGACTTTTCAGCGTGTATGAGAAGTCATGTCAAGTGTTCAACTGGAACTCAGCAGATAGTTGAGCTACCTTTGCAAGGGATTATAATGCTATGAGCTAGATGCACAGTAAGGACCTTCGTCGGTCCTGTAGCAAAAAATTAGCCGGCGAGGTAAAAAGGTTGAAAAAATTCTTTTCATCTTTCATCTGTCCCCTCAATACTATCCCCTCCTTTCTAGTTCCGGCGCAATACACTGCATATGTAGGAATCATCCCCTGCGTGCTGGTCCAAGATAAAAAAGGGTAGGACATGCCATCCTGACATCACATCAAGAGTGGAGTTCTGTACATCACTACTATTTCAAGGGTCACCTTTTCAAAGACATTATTCAAGATGTTAAGATGATTGATTCACTGAAGAACACCTTGGGGAATAATTCATCTGAGATTGATGATTTACTAAAGGAGATTATCACAATTAAAAAAGAAAACATAAAATTGAAATCTTTGAATTGGCATCATTCGACAGGTCATGGATTTTTAATTCTTATAACAATAACGATGATAATCATTATTATATTATATACATTAAGTTACTGCAAGAAACAGCGGGGAGTAGATGTTCCAAACTAATTGAACATAAATAAATATAGATATGTTTACTTAGGATAATCTCACTAATGAGCGGTAAGTTGTAGTTTTCCGTGTCTATTAGTGATAAGAAATTTGTAAACTTTGTAAATTTTAGATCAACATAACAAGTTTCAATTGTTTTTAGACATGACACATTGGTAAACGGCTGTGTGAAATAAACATTATATTTCTTAAATTACAGGATGTTAATTTTCTTAACAGGCTCTAAGTTCAAATCTGCGAAACTTCAAATCATATATTATACATATTTAATAAATGAATATGTTCAAATTTTATTTATTTATTCTAAGAGTGGAATATTAAGAATATTTTCTATAATCATCAAACTAGCAGAACACAGATCAGTACTGATTTCGAGGCCGCTACGCCATCTCATCAGCGTGCTTTGTTCAATATTTCCACTTTTAACAGTGGTGCTAGATAGTAAGAATATCAACTATTTAACCAATGTTTCTAACAAAAATTTAATATGAGAAGTTTCCAGATTAATTTTTTTTAAGTTATTACTTTTTGGGTAGTACGAAATTTCCCAACCCTGACGAATAATTTTATTTCTTGGGTTTGGCGTGTCTGTTTATTATCAGACATCTGTGAGCTGTAGTTTTAGATAAGCAACAATATTTTGGTTGTTTCTATAGTTATAAGATATGTGGAAATTGTAAAATTATCTCAATTGAAAAGCTGATAAGACTTAGTGTATAAAACGAACTACTCGACTGGGCCAAGGGAAACGATCTAGGCATAAACCCTATAAAGACTGTATTGGTACTTTTTACCCAGGATATAAAACCCCGGCTTTTAGGCCACCATGCCTTGATGGCACGAGTTTGGAGCTCTCGAAAGATTCGAAATACCTCGGTATAATTCTAGACTCCAAGCTATCGTGGAGACATAATGTGGAGGATAGAACGAAGAAAGCTCTATGCGCGTTCTGCGCATGCCAGAGAGCTTTTGAGAAGATATGGGGGTTGATGTACGGTTATCCTGCACTGGATGTATAAGACAGTGATCAGACCCATTCTTACTTATTTTTTTTTTATCTTGGACCAGCACTCAGGGGATGACCCCTATATATGCAATGCATTGCGCCGGAACTGAAAACGAAGAGACAGTATTGAGGGGACAGATTAGGAAAGATGAGAAGATGGACAGTTTTTTTTTTGTAGCTATTTCAACCTTTCACTTCGCCGGCTAATTATTGCTACAGGGCCGACGAAGGTGGGTGCTGTTACTCTGCTTTTAGTACATGGTAGTGTCAGTCGCTGCCAATTATGTTCAGTGACCAGTTATTATGCCTTCATCATTGAAACAGGCTGCCAACAATTAACACAACCACGCACTAATGCTGATCAGAAGAATTCAACACACTATTTCATGACTGAGCGCGGGCTCGAACTCAGGACCCTCCGCTTCATAGTCTCGTGTTCTACTACTTCAGCCAACAGTACCCACTTATGCGTCATTTGTTTGGTGGAGGGCTGTGGACAAGGTACAAAGGCTAGCATGTCTTGCTATAAGTGGTGCAATGATGTCAGCCTCTCAGGCAGTCTAGAGACAATGGCTCATTAGATCCCCTTAAGGTCTATATCAAGTACATATCTGCAAGATCTGCCCTTATGCTCATTGAGTCAGGCAACTTCACGTATTACCGTACGGGACATGGCATTATCCTACAAAAGGTAAGTCCAAGCGAGACAAACTGATTATATGACTCCCGTCATGAGTTTTGACAGACCCTTCTCAATCGGATTCCCTGAGAGGAAGAACTGTAACTCGAAGTAATGCAATCTTGGTTTTTACGGATGGCTCGAAAATGGACACTGCCACTAGTTCGGGGGTATTTTCCGAGGATCTCGGCCTTTCGGTATCGCTCAGGCTAGCCGATACCTCGACAGTTTTCCAGGCAGAGATTTATGCCATTACCGAGGCAGCATTAAGGATTAATGGGCTCAGTTTAGAAGAAAAAACTATTGACATTTGTGTAGATAATCTGGCAGCAATTAGGGCCCTGGACTCGGGGATAATAAAGTCGAAATATGTACTGCCATGCATTCAATCTCTGGCTAGACTTAAAAGACATGACGTCAAGATAGTTTGGGTTCCAGGGCATGAAGGCATACATGGAAATGATATAGCGGACGAATGTGCAAGAGCTGGTTCGGCCTTGGATGAAGCAGTGTCACGTAGGGATATTGACATTCCCTCGTTGGCACTCCTGGTAGGGGTGTTGACGGGGCGCTGTGCAATGGGGGACATACGATGAAGAAGAAGAGGAGTCAGTACAGCATTGCCTTTGTGACTGTCCGGACGTGCAGGAGCGTAGGCTTAGACATCTAGGCACCGCTGGCTGCCCTGGCGGGCTTTCTAAGAAGTTCTGGGTGGTTCTCAGGAACCAGTACTTCGTTTTGAAAAGATTGTGTAGGGTATAGTCCTCTGGGCGTCATAATGGGCCTTTTATGGCCACCGAGTGTTCTTCTCGCTTACTGCGGGCAGCCCTTCTAACCTAACCTGAAACTATTTTGGAATTTAGGAAGACCAAAAGTGGTATCAAAAATTCCAAAAAAAAATCAAAATTTCGAATCTAGGGTTGGACAAGTGCAATATTTAAAATGTTTCTTAAATAAAACTACTTTATACATCAAGAAGAGTTGCACTTATAAAACAAAAAACAAAACCAAAAAATTTCGCTTTCAGGCTTGGGAAAATGAATTTTTTTTGGTACATGCAATATTTTGTAGTACATGTAATAACCAAAATGTTTGAACATTTTGAGTTTTTCTTAAATAAAACCTCTTTATACCTCATGAAGATTTGCATTGATAAACAATTTTTTTTTTAATTCAAATTTCGCTTCCAGGGTCGGGAAACTGAAATTTTTTATACATAAAAGTAACCAAAATGGTTAAAAATTAAAAATTGTTTTCCAATAAAACTACTTTGTACATCATGAAGAGTCGCATTGAGGATGAGTGAAACTATGGAAAAAATATGAAAGACCGAACTAAAAGTGTACTTTCGGCAGCTGATAAACGTGCTGTTCTCAGAGCAGCATCAAATTCCCACGACTCCTCTGCACAAATTAAAACTAAAACTGGTGTTTCTGCAAGTATAAGAACGGTGAAGCATGTAATTTCGAAAGCTAAGCATCTAAAGCGATTAAAACTTAGAAAAAACCAGCACTTAACGATGCATATAGGGGTATTTGGCCATTCTAGCCGGACATTAGACTAAAACTTAAAATTTAAATGTAAAAATTTAAGTCGACAGCTCGACAGACAACAAAACTCTACATCGTATAGTGCATTTTCAAGGCTTTTGCTTGAGAGATTGTAAATTGCATGCGCTTTTACGATTTTGAGACATTACAATATTTTTTTTTTGTGGGTAAACGAATAAAAATTTTACATTATTTTTTTTTCTCTGCTAAAGGCTGATAATATAAGCTGCTTGTATTAATTATACCCTTCACAAAAAAGTGAAAGGGTATATCTAGGTTTATAATTCCGTGTGTAACTTCTTCGATATTCACATGGGACCCCCTAAAGTATATAAATATATTCAGGATCCTTATGAATAGCGATGACGGTTTTCCCAACCCCCAGAAGAAATAGAGACTTCTTTCTTGGACCGTTGGATTAGAAATGAACTTAAATAGAGTGGTATTGAAATTCAGAAAAAAAATCCGAAGTATGCACAGTGGTTTCCCCCATAGGCCAAAAATCAAAAAAGTTATTGTTTATTTTAAGCTTTATTGCACAAAATTTATTAATAACACTCTAAACTTTATGAATCTAAAAAATTTTGCGAGATTTATTGTTTGTGTCCGTTGAAAGTGGAGGTATGTTTATATTGCATATATTGTGGTTGCATAGTCATAAAAGAAAGTTTTAGTTTATCCAAAAACTTATTCGCGATATTGTGGCAGAAGTTTCCAAAAACCTCACAAACATTAAATTTTAACTTATTTTCTACCAAAGTAAATAACAAAAACTGCAAAAATATGAGCCCTTAAAAAATTCGCTGAAGAATACTTTTTTAATCTTTTTAAAACACACGTTTTTTAAAAACTTCTTTTTCACGTAGACTTTTAGTGATATGGCCCTCATCTGCCCACAATGCCTTATGCATCAAATTGTAGGTTTTTTATCCCTCTTTAAATTAAAAAATATTGTAGCCGCGGGTTTTTGCATATTTTCGCATATGGGTGTGATTTACATAGTCATCCGACGAAAAATAGTGAATCGCATTTTGTTTTGTGCTATTCCTTTTTAAGAATATGAGTAAAGAGAAATTAATTTTTTTTAATTGTTGTTATTTTAAACTTTATATTGCAATTTTATGGTATTTGATTTACAGTTATAAATGGAGAGAAACATTTTTTTTCCAGAAATTGTTGTTTTAAACTTTATATTGCAATTTTAAGGTACATATTTGACTTTCAGTTTAAGTGAAGCTTACTCACTGCATTTGAAAAGTGTCAAAACAAAGGTCAAATTTTAATTCTTATAATTAATTATTTTCGCGATGGTGATAAAAGTTTCAAAAATATCAATGTGGAAATTAAAATAGAAGGTTTATTCTGTCAGTGCCAATTTTCTAGAATGTATGTGGTTGATATTTGGAGTTCTACAGCTGGTAATTATCATTCGAAAGCAAACAAAATATTTCAAATTATGGAGAAAAAATTTAATAAGGTAATCAAGTATGCATTAGCGTCAATAGGTGAATTATCGGAGGAAGCAGCTGAAGCGAAAAATAAGGATATAAAACAGTTTAAATTGCAACATACACGAAAAATATCGCGCATATCTACAAATACAGATCTTTTAAATCGCCTCTTTTTAAGTTCAGATCCATTTATTTCTGGAGCCCGAAACTTACCAACAAAGAAAAGAAGTAGTTTAAGTCAAGGAGTTTTAAATTTGCTTAATATTTGATATATATTACTACTATTTTACTTTATTACCTTATATTACTTAATAATACCCTATATTGCATTATTTAACTTTGTTTAACTTTTTAATTTAGTTTTTTTCAGTGTATATTTCGAATGAATTAAAATGAAATAAACATTTACGAAACTTGTTTAAAACAATCAAATTTTCATATTAAAATACTTTATTTCAAACATTTTTAAAACAGATCTATAAGCCAATTAACCCTTAAAAGATCAAATGGTTACTGTGGCTACAATTGTTAATATTTTTTCCTAAAAATTTTCCAACTTTAAGTTCTTTGGGCATGAAATAAGCTGAAAAATTTTGAAGACCCCAGATTTTTTAGTTTTGGAGATATTGATTTTTGACCGCTTTTCCATATAAGGGAAGCCACTGTGGTATGGTTCCAGAGCTGGGAGGCATACACATAATTCTCGACGCAAAATTAACAACAAAAACCAATTATTTTGTTGATTGTTTGTAAATTAAACCTATTTTGTGCTTTGGGAAGCCTCAATGGTCTATTAAAACCTATAAAAATAAAACCTTTTTTTCCAGGGATGGGAATGTACAGGTTTTTTTGGCTCATGCAGTATTTTGTAGTACATGTAATAACTAAACTGCATAACTGTTAGTACCCAAAAAGGCAACTAACGTTGTTTTTTTTTTTTTTCTAACTAAAACTATTTTAAATTATGTATGAATTTCTATTTTATTAGTAAACTTTGTGTAAATTACATTACAGGATGTTAATTTCTTCAACAGGCTATAAGTTCAAATCTGCGAAACTGCAAATAATTTTTTTATATTTATTTAATAAATTAATTTGTTTAAATTCTATTTATATTTAAGAGTGGAATATTAAGAATATTTTTCATAGTCATTAAACCAGCAGAACGAATCAGTACTGATTTCGAGGCCGATACGCTATCTCATCAGTGTTCTTTGTTAAATTTTTCCACTGTTTGAAGTGGGGCTAGTTAGTAGTAAATTGAATATGAGAAGTTCCCACATTCATTTTTTTTAAAGTTATTACGTTTTTGGTTAGTACGAAATTTCCCAACCCTGACGGTTAATATTCCCAATATTCCATGTATCTCTTTCGCTTTTTCCAGTGACTGCACAACGAATGGAGATAGCGGCTACGAGTTTGGACCCAATCGAATAGAAAACCAAAAACTAAAATTAATATAAAAGAGGGCGCGGAAAGTTAAGGAAACGGAGAGATTGAAAATCCAAATCCATTCCTGAAGAAGCAGGTGATCCTCCGGTCGCCCCCTACGGTGGTGAACATGCCGGATATGGGAAGTTTTAGCACCATAGATAGTGGTGGGCAATAGCCGACGAGCAAAGTTGTCAAACTAGTAGAGAAGGTAGCAAAGCTACTAGACTTTCTCAAGACAAGATCGAATGTCCACAAGGATATAGTTTCGATGTCACGAGAAATACAGGCGTTGTATATGCAAATGTCAGATGAGCTAAGCAATGGGACTGCTAGTAAGGTAATACCATCTCCCCCTGTCCCTGCAGGCACGACCCCGAAACGTAGAAGAGATGAAAATACTCTTTGACCAAAGATGTCGAAGGTACACATCGGCTGGGTCGTATGTCAAAAGGTGGCACCGAAAAGGTGCTACAACTGTCTTGACTATGGTCATAGGCCGACAAATCGTAGGGGCCAGAATCTGTCCTAGAATTATTTGAGGTGTGGGGAAACTGGCCACAGAATTGGAACATGTTCCAAGAAGCCGTCGTGCATGCTCTGTAAAAAGTGTACAAACACTAATGGTGTCCATGTTACCGGATGTGTAGCTTGCCCGTACTACAAGAGAGCGCTACAAAAGCTTAAGGATTACAATACTACTTAAGAGTCAAAATGCGCATATTACAGCTGAATCTCAATCATTGTCAAGCAGCACAAGTTGCTTAAGCAAAGCGTACGACATTTAAATGTAGACGTCGCTGTACACAGTGAGCCATATAAGAAGATTGTATCTGAAAATTAGGTTACTGATAATACAGACACGTCGGCTATATGGACCACAATGTGGGTACATGCGGGCCTCTGTTTCCGGCATATGATTGTACAGCTGCTATGTTCCTCCTAGCTATTCTATTGAGGACTTTCGTGTTATTATAGACAACATAGTGATGGACGCTGTAGCAAGGAGTCCTTTTATAATAGTAGGGGATTTCAATGCGTGGGCTGTTGAATGGGGCTGCCCCTTGACAAATGCAAGGGGAAGGATGCTATTAGAGGCCCTTTCTGCGCTGAATGTTGTACTCTTAAATTCTGGAGATGAGGAAACATTTAGAGGAGGAAATGGTGGATCAATTATTGATATTACGTTTGCCAGCGATACCATTATAAACCGTGTAAACTGGAGAGTATGTGATCTTTATACGAGTACTCACAACGATAACAGTGCCATTATTACAGATGTGCAGGATGATTTACGTCATGTGACCCTCCAGGCACAAAGGTTGACAGGATGGAAAGTGAATATTTTTTTTTTGTTTTGTTTTTTTCTGGGACCATTTTTGGTCGGACGTAGTGAAGAGATCAGTTGGGGTGAAGTATATCTTACACCGTCTTAAAAAGGCGAGACACTTGAATGCTTCTTTTGAAATATAAAAAATGTGATCAGTCCATCGAACGTCACAATGTATTTTCATACCAAGAATATCAAGAGCTTCCGATTCCCCAATACATATACCATTCATAAATACGGATGGCGCAGAACCCTCTACCAGCCGCCTATGCGTAAGCACGCAGAACTGCGTCTTATGAGTGTTAAAGTTAACCCTGTTCGCGAGGTCCCATTCGGAGATTGACAAGAGATCACTTGTGCGACTCGTTCATTCTTTGTCTTCTGGCGTCAGTCTCCTCCAGGCTTGGACGGCTGGTGAAGGAAAAAGAGTGGTTAATGCTGCTATCATCCGCGAAAGAGTGGATAGGGTTTGAAGTTTGACATAGGAGGTCATTTGTAAAGAAGAGAGTAGGAGATAGAACAGAGCCTTGCGGCTGAATTCACCTTGAACTCGTTTGATGAGACCCTATAACAACTCGTATAGTGCGGTCTCTGAGGAATCTCGCTATAAAGCGAGAGAAATCATCACCGACACCAAAAGCCACACTCTATCAAATGCTTTTGAGATATCTAGAGCCACCACCTTACTCCCGCCGAAATGGTGAATGGAATTACACCATTTTGCTGTTAACAGAGCCAGCAGGTCTTCCGTAGAGCGAGCTCTGCGAAAACCGTACTGCCGGTCGTTAAGTAAGGTGTTGGTCTCTAGATACCTTACCAGGTGGAAATTGGTCATACTTTCCATGACTTTGGAAAGTGCACAACAAACTGCAATTGGGCGGTAATTTTCGGGGTATTGCGCCTCTCCTTTCTTAGAGATCGGCGTTGCATTGGCTAATTTCCAACACATTGGAAATTTACCGGCATGATAAGATGCGCTGAATAACTTAGCCAATGGACGCGCTAGCGTCGAAAAGCACTGCTTCAAGACCTGTGCTGGAATGCCATCCGGCCCAGGAGACTTGTTTATGTTGAGATTCGCTAAAACCCTTTTAAGCGCTCACGCTCGAAAGAATATTCTTGGCATAGCAACTGATACTCTTTCCACCACGGGCAATTGCTGATTGCTATCCGGCAAGTAAGAATTTTCTGCAAACATTTCAGCCAAAAGGTTAGCTTTATCACAGGTTCACTGAATATTTGATCATCTCTTAAAAAATTTGGGGTTGATGAACCAGCTTTATCATTAACTCTTAACAAATGACCAAAAGCTTTTGCTGCCTCTCGGGCAGCAAGAACTTAAGCATAAAGGCGCTGCTCGTATAAAGCTTTTTCACGCATGTACTTATATATATACATACATATATATATATATATATATATATATATATATATATATCTAAATATATATATATATATATATATATATATATATATATATATCTAAATAAATATATATATATATATATATATATATATATATACATATATATATATATATATATATATATATATATACATATATATATACATAAATATATATATATATATATATATATATATATAAATAAATAAATATATATATATATATATATATATATATATATATAAATAAATAAATATATATATATATATATATATATATATATATATATATATATATATATAAATATATATATATATATATATATATATATATATATAAATATATATATATATATATATATATATAAATAAATATACTTATATATATATATAAATAAATATATATATATATATATATATATATATATATATATAAATAAATAAATATATATATATATATATATATATATATAAATATATATATATATATATATATATATATATATATAAATAAATATATATATACATATATATAGATATATATATATATATATATATATATATTTATTTATATATATATATATATATATATATATATATATATATATGTATATATATATGTATATATGTATATATACGGGTATTATAATAATAATATATATATTGGGTATTAATTTATTTTATTAATTGGTTAATCGCTCGATTAATTAACCGAGATTTTGGTTTCAGTTATTCTAAACAGTTGGGGATAATAGTATTACGGGAGAGATGAATTCGAATTTTCGCAGTCAACTGTTTTGCTGTGCTGTGTTGTCTTTATTTGCAAACTAAAATAATTATTATAGTGCACTCTATTTGTAACTATCGTTCAAGTTAACTATATTATGGTCCACTAAAATCTCCGTTAACATCTCATCGGTGAACTCGTCGCTTTATGTGGAAGTGTAGCCTATTCCAAAGGGGTTGGCCACACCTTCTACTGATTCTGTTATTCCAATCAAAACTTATATGGTCTCCTTAATTGCAGAAAACATCTGCTCCCTATTCGGGCCTCCACCAATTCCTTCGCTTAGCTTGTGATTTTGGGCGGCCTTCTGTCTGATATATTTTTTATCAGACCATACCTGAAAAATATGTTTGTAATTTAACATTTGTTTTTACCAGAAACGACAGAATTTATCAAACATAGCTTTTTGCATTCTGAAACACATTTTACGGATCAACTCCACCTCCAAATTGCACCAAAATCGTTTTAGCTCATCTGTACCTCCGTTGTGCATTCCACGTGCAATATCCATATGGATATGCATCTTATTAACCATAATCTCCAGATGTTTTTTTTTTGTTATTTTGGACCTAAATATAAGGAAAGAACTGACTATATTTATTATGTTATAAGTAAAATGTATAATACTTCACGCCAAAATCCTTTCGCTCTAAACGCTCAACATCAACTAAATTTACTTGGCGACTCAGCCTTTCCTTTGATCCTGCGACGAATCCTGGGTATCACTTGTGAAATTAGACTATTTGGCATTGTTTTATTCGTTCCATTTTTTTTTGCGATTTCATAATATATTTTATACAGGTTTTATCAATTCTTTCGGCTTGTTCGAGGCGTCCTTACTGCGCTTTTTACATGATGAATGCGTTATCCATATGTGCTTCAAATTCTTTGGACATGTCTGCGTCCCTCTGTCCATGGCTACTCGTTGTGGCAATCCCAACAACTTCATAATAACATTTACGATGTTCAGTACTGAACTTGTTTTGGTACTTCGAACCGCCTTAAATATCGAGTATTTACTAAAAGCGCAAACCATTACCTGGCAAGGTTACCTGGCTTGCTACGTGTAAGCAACAAAACGAGAATGCACCTTCTGCCTTACCACCTTTTATCTTGTTCGGGAGACAATCTCGAAATGCGTGTATGTAAGATGGTTCATATGCCTTATCCGCAGAAAACAAAAATCTCTTATAATGCCTTGGATGGACTTTTCTGCGTCCGAAGTGACCAGCCTCTTCATGGCATGCATGTGTGATTCTCCATATGACCGCTGAGGCACTAACTTTCTTTGAGCACTGAAAATCCTATACAAACGGCCTTTGAATACTTCGTAGACTAATTTAGTTTGTTTGGAATCGTTACTTTTCGGATTCCTCAACAAACAAAATATATAATTTAATTTTTCATGTTGCAACTGCATCGAAAGGACAGACTGGTTGTTGTCGCTACTGATGTGGAAAATTGCTTCTGTTACCGTGGTTGTAGAACGGGTATACGACTCATATTATCCACATGCGCCATTTGCAAACCCGCCTTTTGACACATTATAGACTCTTGTAGTCGTAGCCACCAACGTGACATGCGAGAGGGTAGTGGTGTAGTATTTTTAGTTGCTGTCACAGCATTATAATCTATGGCCATCGCGAAACATTAACCCAGATCATAGATTCTGAATCGTTCCAATGTTTCAACTATAGCGAGCATCTCTAGTTCATGGCTTGCATAATTACGTTCAGTTGCCGTGCACTGGCTACTATAAAAAACAGTGGTTTCAGACCATCAGATTCTTTATGTAGAAGTATGCCTGGCATCCCTATACTGCCTGCGTACGTGTGTAACTCATGCCAATCATACAATACTAGTATGGGTTGACTTGTTATTGCTTTCTTGAAAAACTCAAATTCCTTTGCTTGCTCATCTTGTCATTGAAATTCGAAGTTGTCTCTTATCAGCCTACACAACAGATCAGCAATAAGCCTATACTGTTAACAAACTTTCGGAAGAAATTGTCCCACCTCTGCCAAGTTAGTAGATTGTGTAAAAATTCGTATGCATTCAGTTTTCTTATCACCGGGTCGAATGCCCTCTTCGCTTATTAAATGAGCTAGGAAACAAACATCTGTTCCCAGAAATGGTCATTCCTTTATTGACTGCCGGCGTTGCAATTATAACTTCATCCACATAACTAACTATATAACGGAAATTTACTAATGGTGCCACCATTTTCAGAATTATTTCCTGGAAATACATTGACGCGTTTACCAACCTGAATGGTATTACATTGTGTTCAAACATGCCGTCATGTACCTCTTACTAGCTTCATCAAGTGGAATCTGGTAATAACCTGAAGTTATGTCCAGCGTGGTGTGGAATTTCTTCTCCAATTGCTGATCTACTATTGACATTGGAAACTGTTTTTTCTGTTACAGAGTTCAGTACTCTATAATCGACGCAGATACGTGGTTCGCCATTAGACTTCGTCATCAAAACCACAGATGCCGACGTTGAGAGCTACTGGGCCGCATTTCGTGTTGATGTAAGTGATCTATTATGCCACTTCAAACCTATTACCTTTGCTGACTCAGCAATGCCCCCCCTCCGCCACAACCACGCAAACGGTTATTAGAAGCGAACCTTTGTATACCATTTGGTGCTGCTGACATACGAATAAGTGAGCAATCACTGCCGGTGTCGATAAAACCTGGTAACTCTTGTCGGCGCATAACAATTGGTTTGACAATTTCGGTCGTCACTACGCTCTTACTTATATTTTACACCTTTTCTAACATTTCGGAGCATCTTGCAATTTTTTAAAACTGCTTGCCGACAATCACGTTTTAAAATTATTTGCCGACAATGCCCTTATGACGTCGTTGAGATTTATTCCGCCGATTATATATGAAATAATAGATGCCTCATCTAAGTCTCTCCGTCGACCCATCGCCAACATTGCAAAATAATAATCTACAAAAGATTGAGTGTAACTTTTTTTCCTGCTGATAATCTCGTGATATATATCAGTAACTTTCGTGACCTAGGAAGCTTTTTTCAAAAGCCTGTTTAAATTCCACGAATGTGGAAAGAACTTTTTGGTAATCGACCCAAGTTTTCGCATGACCTATTAACTTATGTTAGACATTACATAATATAACATCGTCGCCCCAGCTGTAATCACGCTGCAGTTGATGCACTGTTTAAAAACTGGTTTGCAGACGTAGCGCCTTTCACCGGATCGAACTCTGGAAGCATTCCTATAATGTTCCGTATGCTATGCTGCACAATTATGGTGTTTGCATCATGATCGTTTGGAGTCCGTATGCTGACACGGGATGTACCCATCTCGGTTCCTGCGTCCTCATTGACTATGCATATCAAATTCGACACAATATTTTTCCAGGTCGTCTTCGTTTACCTCGTCAGAATTCAACACTGTGCCAGCGATGAAAACACGAACCATTATCTGTCATATTGTAGTTTTTAAGTAGAACATTTAGTGTCCGTATTTTTAACGATTTCAATTTTATCTTCAACTTTCCTTGAAACTATTTCTAGATTCTTCTAATAATCTTCCTTTCAGCCATTCTACTATGTGCTGCGCATGGTTTCTTTCCTCACTTGCCGCTGACGTTGTTGTTTTTTTGTTATTTCATCAAAACTTCTTAAGACTTGTCTTCCTTTTTATTCGTAATGTTAAGCTAGCATATTTCTCTCTTCTGCATGTACATAAATTCGTGTACATGAGTGTTGAGCACAAACGTTGCTACCCGGTACTTTTAATATGTTTGCTGTACGCTGAGCGTCATTAACGTTCATATTTTTTTTCACCCTTTATTAAAGGTTTTACCTTAGATGATCTTGAGTGTTTCCCGTCATACATTGCTCATCCTTTTCCCTAAACATTACCTGTGATCGTGTGCCACGTTTGACTTGTAAATAAAATAATTATATATATTATATATATATATAAATAAATATATATATATATATATATATATATATATATATATATATATATACATATATATATATATATATATATATATATATATATATATATATATGTATATATATGTATGTATATGTATATATATATATATATATATATATATATATATATATATAATATAATATAATATAATATAATATAAAGTTTATGAGTTCTTTTACACACAGCCGCTGCACTCTATGCCAAAATCCGTCCTCTCCAAACGCTCAACATCAACTGACTTTACTTGACATGTTGTACGGCCATACATCATACGTCCTGTGCTTGATTAAAGACCGTGTCAGAACGCGTTGCGTTATAGTTTCACTTTGACATTTAAGATAAAATATACATACCTATATGAAACATGTCACATAAAGTACTTTCAACGTAACGCGAAGCGTAAAGTTGGGCAACTCTCATCTTGTTGCGTGCTTTGACAATCAGCGGGAATCTTTTTTTTTATTTTGCCAAATTCGGACGTAAATTTTAAATATCTGAATGTGTTTAAATAAAAGCTAAATATATATGTACAATTTATGCAATATATGTATATTAAAAAAATATGTATAATACCAAAATTATCAACCACTTTTTATGGAAAAGAAACAATGTACGGGTGTTGTCAAAGTTTTTATTGTGGCATACACCTTTTGCTTTGCGCTTTTCTGTTAAAGTTAGAAACGTCACGCAAAGCGAAAAAGTTCTATCTGACTCGGCCTTGACTGATGCCAGTAGTACTACTGTGACTCGTGGAACAAAGAATACAAGATAGCATATTGCGCAGGTCCGTTAACTTTGTAGAGAGATCAGCTGGTTTTGCTGACGTCAAAGTTATCGAAAAATATATGTATATTATGCAAAATTTGTTTGTGTTGTGTGCTATTTAAATTTAAAAAATTTAGGATTTTAAAGTTTAAGCTGTGAAAAGATATTTTGCAACAAAGGAAAAGCTTCTGCCTGTAGTTTTTTTCGATTTCGATCAGAAGGTACACTGCGAAAGAAATAGTTTAGCTTCTGTGGACGTAGAAAATTTAATTCAAATACTTTTCATATATGCATGCATCATTTTAAAGCGGAAGATATTGCGAATAATTGGCAATATGAAATTGGTAAATAATTAATTAATTACGGATAACAAAATTGTAATATTATATATATGTGAAGTCTTCGTAATAAAAAGAATGCTGAAGGATAGCGTAGTTCTAAGTATATCCATTGCGAACATCTCAAACAATGATTTCCATAGACAAATGTTCAATTTTCTTCTGGAAAGTAGCTGCTCTGATTTAATGCCTTCTCAGGAAATCAATGTTTTCCAGTCAGAATGTACTTAAAAACAAGTAAAAATGTTATATTCGACCGGGTAGAATCTTAAATACCCTCCAAATATTTAGTAAGTAAATTTAAAATGTTTAACTTGGTACGACAGAGTTCCTTTAAGACATTTCTGTACCCAATTCTAAATCTCTATTTTAAGAGATATTCCGAGAAGGGCCGTGCAAGATCAGAGAACATCTCAGCTTCTTATAGGCTTAAGGAATACAAATTGTTCAATATTTACACTATTTTTGAATATCATATCGTACCCACTAAAGAGGGCGGGGTCCAAAAATAGACTATATCATGTTTTCCACAGACGAACGTATGGGCATTGCTAAATCGTCTCAGACTTCATCAGTGATCAAGAATATATGTACTTTATGGAGTAAAACTCTCTTTTGGGGGGTATTGAAAATGCAAAAATTAATATTTTTATTTAATGGCTCCAAGTTTAACGCGTTGGACCTTCTTTAATATAAAAATATATCATATGCTTAACAAACTTACAAAAAAACTTTAAAAATTATGTTGTTTTTTAGAGGTTGGTTTAGTTCTTCTTAGGGGAACTTTTTTCCCTCTTGCCCGATTTAGCCCATCTCCAAACTTAACCTGTGCTATCCTTCAAGATATATTTATACCAAATTTCAAGAGTCTAGCTCTTTTCGTTTGAACTGAATCTTGATTTCCACATACGGACGGACGGACATGCTCAGATGGTCTTAGGTTTCATCACTGATCAAGAATATATATGTATACTTTATGGGGTCTCAGATGGATATTTCGCTGCGTTACAAACGGATCGACAAAGTGAATATACCCTCCATATTCTTTTTTGGGGGGTATAAAAATAAAAAGCTAAAAAATAAACACCAAATAAATAAAAAACTACATTGAAAGCAAAATGTAAACACTATTTTCCTATTTCATATACAAATAAATTTTTCTTTAGACCGTAGCTTCTGTTCTAGACTATGTCAGTTTATTTAATGAATTTTTAATTCAAACTTAAGTTTAACTTAGCCTAACGTTTATAATGAAAAAAATATATTTTGTGGTTCCCACGGATAGTGGAAAGCATTGAACACTCATGAATGGATCCAAACACATTCCTGAGAATTCTGTGTAGCCACCTCGATTACGGTGGGAAAGTGCTGAGACTCAGTCTTACACCTGGACGTAGTGTGAGCGTGTATGATTACCTTCAATACAAAATATCAATATCAAGTTGCGTACTAGAGGTACGGCCATAGTAACATTTCATACACTCTTCCATTGCCAACTGAAGGTATGGCAATGGTGGCACATCAGACACGCTACAATGGTGTTTGTGCTAATCGACTACTGTGACGTACATGCGCAGAAGCGAAAACTTTTTACAATTTGAATGCGCTATCTTGTATTCACTTTTTCCAAAGAGAGTGTTTTATTGTCTCAGAGTACTTACAACGATTACGGAATCGATGATGTGATGTACACAAGCAACATAGTAATGTACACCATATAGTGGTAATGCACAGTATGTTGTGGCTGCGATTTTTCGGTCTCTTATTCATTTACTATGAATGCTTTCCCTATATCTGTTGCTTTGCATACATCAGTACATATGTATGTGTGTACATGCTAAATAAATAAAAAATATAAAGCTGTGTTTTCGCATAATTTATATGGACATTAGCTTCGTAAAATATGTATTTTATTGCTGTACTATTGCAGGAACATCAATTAGCACCGAATTTAGAATTTACTACATATAAATTTTGCATTCTCTATAAAGTTCTAATTCATTAAAAAAATTTTATATTTATAAACTGCTCATTTTGACAATACTTGTGTTAATTTTTGATGAAATATTTATAAAATAACATTTTTGGATACAAACGAGTAAATGAAATGGAACCCAGCTGTGCGCTTTTATGATGAGAGGAGTTGTAAAAAATTGGAAGCTCTTTTTGAATTGTATTGTTACTGCCAGCACATTAAAAGGAGATATGTAGAGTCAAATTTCTACATTTTAAGAGAAATGATTTCCTGCGAAAAACCTTACTTCTTTTATAAAAATGCTCAAATTTATTTGATGTACCCCATATTTTTAAATCTATAAGAATTGCGTTCATCAAAGCCGATATAAAAACACCACGAAGTGCAGCGTGGTGCAATGTTGTTAAAGAAAGATTCGAGCTGGAGCCAGTGCTGTCAGAAACGTTGCAAATTTTTATAATCTTTGGCGACTGAATTTTTGGTTTGGCGTCTGGCGATTTAAAATGTATATGGCGAAATATTTGGCCAGTTTTTCATACTATTATTATATTTATGAAATTTTTTTATTTGACACATTGTTGTCACAATACTATTATATATAAATGAAATTTATTTGTTGGTGGTTAAGCAATGTCTATATGCATTTCATTGGTGCTTTACCAAATCGTCAGTAGACTTTAACCACAGTTTTGAAAAGTTAAAACCTCTTATCTTATGCATATACTTCCGAAAACCATCTGAGAATTCACAACTTGTAAATTACAAATTATTTTCAAAAATAAGAACAGAATAAGAATAGTTGGCCTTGAAACTCATACAAAACTAAACCAACAAATAAAGTATATTCGATATGAATCTATTAAATGCAAAAAGTTCATTGGTTGCAAAATTTATATAAATGACAATTATAGAGGTTCCACATAAATTTAGGAAAATATTTGTAAATGTAAGTCATCTCATATTACATCTTGGATATGCCAGAATAAAGTGGAAATATATATAAAATGATTAAATTAATAATGAAAATCGCTAATTTACACGAAGTTCATCAGCCACTAGCCACTACAAATGTAGTTTCATTAAAAACCTCGACAGGCTGTTTGAATGCTTAAACAACATAACGATGCGTAGCCGCAGAAGCGTGGCTTAAAGTAGCACGGAATCGGTTTCAGCGACATGGCCGAATGTATATATATTTTTTTAAAGAAATGTCATAAAAAATTTGTTTTAGTAATGAAAGAAAACATTTTTTTCAATTAAAAAATAAATAATATCTAACAGTGGTTACAATATTAATTTCTACTACTAGCGTTCAACATACGTATAAATTTCATGCATTAAAGTTATAGAAATTTGTGTTGTTCTGAAATGCAATTTAATGACGACCATTAACATTTTGGATAAATTTGGATATGCAGTTCATTTTCATACACAAATTTTGAATGGTTTGTTTTGCAGTCATTAATAGAGCCTCAATTAAATATCTTTAAATTTTAAACAACACTTTATGTTATATTAAATTGAAGTAAGATTTATAGCTAATTGTTTAAAGAATTAACCTATAAATCTTAATTCAATTTAATATAGCAATATGAATGTTCGTTAAAATACTTACTACAACACTTTATGTTGTTTAAAATATTGGTGTTCGCGAAAGTAAAACGTTCACATTCAGCATATCACTCACTACTGCGTATGTGTGCGTGTATATATGTAAGTGTTCTACTTGGTAAAAATAAACGTATTTGCTTGATTTAAGTGCTTTTCGAAATATCAAGTTGATAACGCTGACCACTTTTAGGTTTCTCTCCATCTCTCGTTTTATTCATTTGCGCTCTTCAATATTCGTGTAATGACAAACAACTTGGCCAAAACAGTCTAGTGGCCATACAATTACCAAACGAACGACCGACCACTAACTATATTTTTAATTTGATTCAATTTACATTCAAGTGCCTTATACCGATGGCGAGTGACGCATACATACGGATAAAGTAAGTCGCGAAAAAATTCGTTAACATAAATAAAAAAGCAACAAACAACAAAAAATAAAACAAAAGAATGAGTGAAAATACAAAATTTAAGCAAAAAGCACTTTGTAAACGGCTAAGTTCATTATCACAAGAAAAAATATATAAAAATAAAATAGCAAATTTAAAAGAAATTGCAAATAAAAAAAGGTGTTTTGTGCTAGCTATATGTATTAATAAGATTTTGTTGTCAGTGGTAAGCGTTCGATGTTGCCCTTGGTGGTGATATAAAAAAGTATTGATCTTAATTTGGTTTGGAAAAAAACACATTTACTTAAATCGGAAACTTAGTTCCTATAACATTTGTATGAATTTAAAAAATAAGAGAATAGAATAAACATATTTTATGCATAAAGAAATGAGATAAATACGCATCCATATAACATATGTACTAGTATTTACATATGCACATACATATTTAAATTGTATGTGTGTATCTCTACAAATGTACACAATTTGTTCATCAGTATAAACATCTGTACATGCATAGATATTTGTATATATGTATGTACATACGTACATACATAATTTGATACAGGCCAGTCTGCTTGTTTGTTAACTTGGCTTGATATATGTGTGTATTTATGTGCACATACCTAATTTTGTATATACTTTCATATGTATGTACCTTGAAAACAAACTGATGTGTTGTACTAAAAAATAATACTAAATAATGTGGTTGAAAAAAGGTGCAATAAATTTTAAAAATATATTTAATTTAAAAATTCATTGAAACCGTTTGTTAAAGCACTTGTATTTTGACTTCCTTCTCGGGCTTTCAGTACTTCCGGTGTTAAAAAGAAGGGTCTCATATACGACCAATAAAATTTATAAACATTTCCAATATTGCATAAAACTCCAATTTGCTATAAGCCATAAATGTTACAATTTGCAAGCAAGATTATTGTTTCGGAACATTGTTCTTTATAATTGCATATATGTTTGTATGTAGATGTGTATGCATGCACATTCATACTTACTTATATATTTAATAAAAAAAATCCTTTATTTTATAAAATATAATTTGTTAATAAATAAAAAACAATTAAAACGCTATAAATGGTTAGGGAATACGAATGGAAGGAAACCTAAGCAAATGAAACTTGTGAGAAGCAACGAGCGATAGACAGCATACAAAATTAAAAAACCTCACAAACGCACAAAGGGAACTATTTTGTTAGCCAAAAGCTTCTTAATTATTTTTTTAATTTTGTGGCATCTGAACACTTCAAAAATTGCTGGAGTGAAAAATAAAAAACAAACAATATTTTTTAATAATGACATCATATGCAAACCCAAGAGATAATGCCAACTCATTTGAGGATGGCTTAGCATCAAGCCTGGAATTGTCGTCTTCCGTTAATAATTTTTCGAATAGTTCATGTGTAAAAAAAACGGATACACCTACCACATCGTGCTATGATGCAGACTCGTTTTCTGAAAGTGAACGTGAAAAAATGGATTCAACTCCAGAGAACATTAAAAAGATAGATGATATCATTCATGAAGATGCCCATTTGCGCCGAAAAAACAAAAAAATAACTACCGTCCAGCAAGATCATCAATATAATTATAATAATAATTCACCAAATTCATCACCCCGCCTAGAGCATTCTGCTAGCTTTGGTTTAGCTGCTGCGGTTGATGACTCAAATGCTAAGTTTTGTCTTGCCAAACCACTTTGCAATATTCCAAAAGGTAAAATAAAGTAATAAATTATATGGAAAGTTTGCTTTTTGTTATTATTATATATTATATATACTTGTTTGACACAAAAGATCACAAAGTATTTTTATATTGCCAATGAGAGTTTTGTGTTGTTTTTCCAATCGTTTATATAAAATGCTAATTGCATATGCATGCCGCACAGTCAAACTCCGCTTTGTATTTTTCTGTTTTGTTTTCCGTTTGTAATCTTTATTGTGTTTTCTTTTTATTTATTTTCTAGCTGACAGTATTTTTCGATTAAAATGAAATTAAAATTGTTTTGAGTAAGGCTTTATTATTATGTAGTATGTACATTAGAGCGACTCACCAAAAAAAGTGCTCGATGTACCCTCCTACAAATGAACCTTGGACTTTTTTAAGATGATATTTAAAATATTTTGGCTCCAGCTTTCACCTCTTGTGAGCTGGAACATTTTCAAAAAGGGTCTATTTTTGCAGGTTTCGTTAATTTGAGAATCTGTTTCCTTACCAACATATACAATATGTGTATCATAAGAAAGGTTTTTTTAAGGCGTCCAACTGTATTTACAATTTGTCCAAGGACGATCATCCATGTTCATTTTTTAAGGATATTCTGCAAAAAAGAACGGTTTTTGAATTTTTTGTTCGGGGTTGTTTGTAATAAAAATGCCAAATTAACATATTTTAATCTTTAGTCGATTTAATTAAATACGGGTCTCAGATTTATTTTAAATTCGTGCTAAGTCGCGTTTTGACAAAAATGCAATGGGATGGTAAGCCTTCGTTTTAAATAGGGCTATATGGGTATAAATTTTGCAAAATAAAAAGTTATTAAATTTTATTGTTTATTAAATTATGTATAAATTTTTATTGTTTATATTTACAAAACTGTCCTCAAAAACAAAAAGACTTGCGAATTTATCATAGATTTAAAATCCTCTTAAAAAGTTAAGATGCTCTAATTATCTGTATTTTGGAGTTGTAAAATGATATGGTTTTAGTTTTATTCCAAATGAAAACACTATGCGAGCGGTTGGAAATGGTTCTACATAAAGTGCTATTAAAATTCAGAAAAATCCAAAATTCGGTTCCAAAGTTGGAAAGCTTAAACCTATTTGAATCCATAAAAGTAACTAGCAAAACAAATTACTTTTTTTTGTTTGTTAATTAAACCTATTTTATATTAGGAAGAAATTTGTATTAAAAATGCAAAAAAAAATTAAATCAAAAATTCGATTCCAGGATTTGAAAATCTTATTTTTTGTTTTTTATACAAAAGCACACAAATAAGTTACTAGTTTCATTTTGTTTGGTGAATTAACTCTATCTACTACTTTAGAAAGAATTAAAATTGTATTGAAAATAAAAAAAAAATAAAAACGCAATTTCGATTCCAGGAAAACAGCTGTTCTGCTCTGATCTGTAAGTTGAATAACTAAAAACTGATGTTGATTTTCCTTTGTGCCTTGGAATATTTATTATGTCTTTCTGAATTTAAAACAAAAAATTTCGAACAATTAGCCTATAAATCTTAATTCAATTTAATATAGCAAATATGAATCTTCGTTAAAATACTTACTACATACAAATTTAAGCTGTGGCTTGAGCTAACAATAAAAATTAAAAACGTTCACATCTTCTTAAGTATAAAAAATTCAAACAAAAAAGTTTGGCTTAGGTATGATGGAACAAAAAATTCAGAAAAATGGGACATGAAGAAAATAATCAAACGGTAACACGGGTATTTAAAAAATAATGTGTTAACATCAGGTTGATACTGTTCTCGTATTCTGTTTCCTAATAAAATTTGTTTAAATAGGAACTATTATCCTATTCAACTAAGCCACCTAATAAGTGTTGACAAACACAATACACATGAGCACTGATGATGAAAGCGTTGCGGCTTTCGAAAACAACTGTTCTGCTCTGCAAGTTGAATAACTGGGTGCTGTTGGCTGAAGTAGTAGAACACAAGACTATGAAGCGGAGGGTCGTGAGTTCGAGCCCGCGCTGAGTCATGAATTCTTCTAAACAGCATTAGTGCGTGGTTGTGTTAGTTGTTGCCAGCCTGTTTCAATGATGAAGGCATAGTCACTGATCACTGAACATAATTGGCAGCGACTGACACTATCATGTACTAAAAGCAGAGTAACAGCACCCACCTTCGTCGGCCCGGTAGCAAAAATTAGCCGGCGAAGTAAAAGGTTGAAATAGCTACAAAAAACAACTGTCTATCTTCTCATCTTTCCTAATCTGTCCCCTCAATACTATCCCCTCGTTTTCAGTTCCGGCGCAATGCATTGCATATATAGGGGTCATCCCCTGAGTGCTGGTCCAAGATAAAAAAATCTGATGTTGACTTTCCTTTGTGCCTTTGGCTATCCACTGATAATCTTGCGGGGGCCGATCTGGGGCAGGTTAGGGCTCTTTTGGGTAGTCGGGTGGATAGGGAATGGAGGGACAGGTGGGTGGATAGTGGGAATGGGAGGGTGACGTTCCGTTTCATACGGGATGCGACGTTTATACGTGACCGTCCGGACTTTGACTTTGGTTTGTGTGTCGTATTTTTACTGACTGGACATGGTTCTCTGAATGACTTCTTGTGTCGGAGTCTTCGGGATGTCGGTGTGGAGGTGGACCAGAGGACTGGGAGCATGTACTGACGACATGCTCTTATTATGATGGTATTAGGAGTTTGGAGGATATGGGGGTTGTGTTTTTGGAGGGGGTTTGGGATGTCAGCAGGGTCCTGCAGGACAGTCGGACATTTACAAATACATGGTTTCAAATTGGTACTCATGTGTGACAGTCGTTGCGCATGGGGGCGTTGGAGGACGCATTGTATTCACCCGGTGCTAAGACCACCGTCAGGTTGGGCCGCAAGGCGGGGACTGACGTTAAACTTTTGACATATATTTCATTTGTGCCTTGGAATATTTATCATGTCTTTCTGAATTTAAAACAAACAATTTCGAACAATTAGCCTATAAATCTTAATTCAATTTAATATATCAATATGAATGTTCTTTAAAAATATTTACTTCAAACAAATTTGAGGGTCATTAATATATAAGCAATGTTTTTAAACTAATTTTCATTGCAAAAAGCTGGTGATATATATATTTATTTATTGTAAATAAAATAAAAAAATTATAAACAAATTTGTAAAAACCAAATTATTATTATATAAATAATACTTGAGTGCTCGATTATGGGACATTGTATATAGAAATTGTTACTGTTAACTAGTGTTTATAATAGTCTATAAGTATAAATATTGTAAATAAATAAACGATAAAAAAAAATTTGAGGTTTTTCTTAAATAAAACTTTTTCATGCCTCATTAAGAGTGGCATTGCTAAAAAAAAGAAAAATTAAATTTTGCTTGCATGGTTGGGAAATTTTAATTTTTTTATACATAAAAGTAATCAAAAAGGCAATTGACGTAGTTTTTGATAAATAAAACTATTTTATAGTTCAGGAGGAACAAAATTGGTATAACAATCTTAAAAATCAAAATTTCGATTCCAGGGTTGGACAAATGAAATATTTTGTGTTACATGAAAGTGCCCAAAAGGTTAACAATTTTAATTTTTTGTGAAGTAAAACTATGTTATAACTCACTAAGAATTGCATTGGTAAAAATAAAATAAAAATTCGCTTCCAGATTTGGAAATATTTTAGGTACATAAAAGTACCCACGTAAATTCCAAATTTCGTAGTGAATTAAACCGGTTTTATACTTCTGGAAGAATTGAATTGGTATTAAAAAATTAAAAATTTGGTTCCAGGGTTGGAAAATTAAAATTTTTTTGATACATAAAGTAACCATATAAGTTCCTAATTTTGGTTTTTTTGTGAATGAAATCTTTTTTATACTTCGGGAACAATTCAATTGGTATTAAAGACCAAAAAAATTAAAAATCCAATTTTAGGGTTGGAATATCGAAATTTTTTGATACATAAAAGTAACCATATAATTTATATACCTACTTTATATATCAGGAAGAAATAAATTGTTATTAAAAACAAAAAAATCTAAAAGACGATTCCAGGGTTGAACAATTATAACTTTTTGTGCTACATGGAACGGATTTTTTCTTTTTGTTTGCAAATGAAACATATTTAATATTTTTGAAAGACGTTAAGAGGTATTAGAAATAAGAAGAGCCAAACATTTAGCTTCCTAGCCGAAAAATTTAAACGTTTTCTTAAATATAAAAGTAGCTGATAACAACATTTCGTTTTTTTTAATTAAAACTACTTTCTGTTTTGGAAACAAAGAAATCAGAATTACATCTGTGAAGGGTATTTAAGATGCGGCGCAGCAGAATATAGCACTCTTACTTGTTAAAGTTTATTTTTGCCTTAAATGTTATTCAATCGATCGAACAATAGCTTGGGGCACTTTTACAAATTATAATATGCATTCGATTTATGGAAAAAGAATCATGGCTAAATATATCTTTTTCCTCAATTATATTCCATACATATTTCTAGTTTTTAATCTTGTTTATTTCTTTTGCTGAATTAAACCAATCGGGTGGGTCATCTATCCGTTTAAATTTGAACCACCGGCTATTCCGAATATGACAATACTTATGTCATTCTATTCTGTCACAAAGTTCAGTATATTATTTCCGCTTTAGATAATAATGCTTGAACAACGTTAGGTTTTAGTTAATTTTATATGTTTGGGTATTTGTTGTTTTACAAAAATTTTTTGAATTTTATTCGTGCTGATTCTTTTCACGAATTTACAAAAAACAGTTCAAAATTGATTATTGAGGTTTTTTACCTAGTTCCTATGCGCAGGGAACATTTCTTAGAAGAACTAAAGATATAATTTTAAACTTCGATTCAAATGAATCAGAAGCTTAAACAAATACACTGGTCAGCAGCAAAATCCTCCTTTGAATAAAACTATGTGGACGATAGGAATTTTGATGCGCTAAACTCAAATTCGTTTTCGGTTTTTTCCATCAGGTCGGGATTTTTTTTATAGGCGTGGCAAAGTTTTTCCCCTAAATTAGTCACGTACGGAGACATATTTCACCCTAACTCGAGAACGATTTTCGAAAGTAAAACACCAAAAGAGGTGTAACGAAATTGTATTTGTTTTAGTCGAATATAATTTTTCCCTATCTCTTATCGTTTTGTAATTATTCAGAAATTAATGGAAAAAAATTTTTTTTTCGTGCAAAATTCGTAATTTTTTTCAGTTTAAAAATTTAATTAAAAAAAAAAAAAGATAAAACAAATATTCAATATATTGTATATTTCGTTGTTGTAATTTGCCTGGGAGACCATTTTATTTTAAACAGCCTTTACTGCGCACCCAGGTACCTGTACGGGTTTTATATGAGAAAGCGGCCATTGCAAGTATATTATTTGAAGCTGTTAGTAGCTTTGCATGAATAAATAAAAATCTGCATAAGTTAAAAACAAAAACAATTTATTTGATCTAATTTGAAAACAGAAACATAAAAAAATCAAAAAGAGAAGTAACATTTTAGTCAAGGCGAATTCAATCAGGTGACCTTATTTCAGAAAATGTCGATCAGGTGATTTGCCTCTGGTCTGTCAAAATCTTCTTCTGCTTACTTTGACTTTTTTTTATAAATTAAAACTAAAATTTTTTGTGCGCCGAAAACAAAGTTTTTATGAAATTTCACCAATTTTACCAAAAAAGTGGACAAAAAAACAAAATGCGGGTGTGCTTTGTGTGCAAGAAGAAGTTCAGCAAGAGAGAGGGAATTTTATTCCATGTTCCAAAAGTTGTTGGAAGCAGTGGCAAATGGAGCGAGATTGTAATTATCACATAATATCATTATAAAGCATTTAAAGGTAACTTTGATTTGATGGCACCGTTGTTGTCCAAGGTTTTTGGCATCATATCCATATAGCGTCTTGCAGCGCGGCCACATCGAACAATGGGACCAGCAGGATTAACTTCCAACTCACGAATAGGTTCTCGTTGTCTTTCACATACACGATCCCTCCTCCTAGACTCTGCACGGCCACCATAACATCACAAAAACTTTTTACTCTCTCATCATCCATGTACTTGCGCAACGACTGTTTGGCCTCTATAGCACTATTGCCTATTTTGGTATGATCTCCCTGTATGACTGATACAAATAGTCAAGCCCTTACCGGCTTTAAGTTGAGTAGCAAACGCAAAGATTTTGCGATATTTCGGCATAAAATTGTCATTCAGTTTCGAGAGCACCAAGATCTGAGGACGTACATAGGTTTTTGGTGTGGTGGCCCCTCCTCCAAACGCAACAAAGAATATCTTGCTGCTGTAAGAGCCATACCTCTTATACTATTACTCCATTGTATAGTACTATTAATGCATTTACAATTGCAAATTAAACTGGTTCTGAATCATTCAATATAAAACTTTTTTAAATTTTAGGTATTTAATATCTTAATCGATTGCAAAACAGATGTTTTTTCTTTTTTCTACTGTGTCACAATTTTTTACTTTTTTCTGCTTAACTAAATTTGACAGTTCAGAAGCCTGTACACTAACAAAATACATGTTCTTTATACAGAGTTGCATAAATAAGTTCACCTTATTGAATTCGCCTTGATTTTAGTGTAAATCTATCGAACAGTTTGAACATATTGGTCGACTTGACTGCAGATTGGTTTGGAACAGCCAGTACAGTATGGAAGATGTTGCATTTTCAAAGTTTGGTATATAAAAAATTTGTAAAGTATTTTTTTGACACAAACCTTTTTAAGAATTTTCGATGACGATCACTAGATTGATGTTTTAAATTCCATTTATAATATAGGATGCTAGTGCTGCTATATCAATAGCATTAAAAAAGTGACAATGGCCATCGGCTTGTTCTAGTTTGTCCATATTATCTACTTTTCCTTTTGTTTTATTATAATACATTATAATTTTCGGTTTTGCACAAGTATTGGGTTCAACATTAGGTTCGGCGTGCATAGTATATAACATAATAACTACCTTTTTCTTTTTTGGCACATGGGAACATAAAGCCGTCTCTTTACTAAAAGCAAAATTTTGTAGTATATAATGAGCTGAAATATATTTCAAACCATTATAAAAAATGTATAGCCAGATTAAGTTTATCAATCAATGAAATGTTGTATTTAATCCAGTTTTGAATGTTTAGAATAATATTAATAATGTGTTTTTTTTTTGCCGCAGACATAAGGGTTAACTGCTGTATTCACAAAAATTAATGTGTACTTCAAGTGTGCTTTAAAGTAAAACTTTCATAGAAAATTTATTTTAAAATGTTGATCAAGTCTACTTTATTTTTTGTGAATACTGCTGTAATTCTATTTATGTTCAAAGCTTTATTTTTCTTATGTTTTTCACAACAGGGATGGAAAATGACTATTTTGATTTTGTACCAAGTAAATAAGCAAATTGTTCTTTTCACATCATGGCGGTACCATTTCTTTATATATGACAAAAAAAAAATATTTTTACAAATTCACAAGTATAGCCTAGTACTCTGTTTGAATTTGTGGAATATGTTGTGCAACATGAGTTATTTCAGTTTCAGTTTTTTTCCTTTTTAATTGAAATTATGTTTTCCATTTTCAATGAGAAATTTTTTTTTTTCGTTCGAAATAAATAACATTCATGTTATTTCACATGTTTTTCATAATTAAAACAGAGTACTAGTCTAGCAACATTTTTCCACAAATATTTCGATTGAATATTTTTTGTATGGGTTCTGTCAGAATTTCACATGAAATTTGAAACAGAATACTAGGCTTATATAACAAAATATTTTAGATCCATAAATTTTTTTAAAATAAAATGTTTTAATATACAAATTTTGTTATTATAGAAGCAATTAAATATATTCATTGCAAATTCACACTCATAAAAATACATACATAGACAAGAATAGTCCCACTCAGTTCAAAGGAAATGGATGTTCTAAGACAAGTCTAGATGATCAAATGGAGGTTGATCAGTTCTGAGATTAACACAAAACTCGAAAGTAATTAGCCCCATGATTAGAAAGTAACTAAAAAACAAAAACAAACTTTACAAATTGTTTGGATCTATATAAGATGACATTGAAAAACACTTTAGTTGTGAAAAAACATCATACTAATAGTAAGACTGTCTCGAAAATTAGTTATACTTTATCAGTTACTTTGATCGAGTAGAGGAGTAAAACAAAGACTCCATAATTTCAATAATGCTGGCTCGAATATTGCCATATATTAAATTAATTATTATAAATCATAAAAAATATTTTACTTTTATTAAATTATTATTTAAAAAATGTCTGTATACATTTTTCAAATAAGTTTATAACAAACGTAAAATAATTTTTATGGCTTAGTCCGATTATAGATTGATTGAGATATATAAATTGTACCAAGTAATTCGCGGTAGTACCATGGTACAATAAAAAGTACAATTGTAGCATGTTTTCCATTTGTGTTTCACTCATGTTTTGACATTCAAAACTTCATAACACAAACAAAAACATCTACGTTGTTGTATTGTTGTAGCTGTAGCCCTTACGCTGCCACCTGGTTTAATTACGCTATGGGGCAAGAGAAGCTTTATGCTCTATATCCAAATGAACCCTTATCTTTTATTTCGTCATATGTTTTCAAAAATGCAATAACAGCCATACCTAAATACGGGCGGCAACCGTTTTTTAGCTGTCAAAAGTTCTCATGTCCATACATATTGTATGGAGCATAACGAATAACGCGGCGGCATTCCATTGCTATTGGAAAATCCGATTTTAACAGAGCGTTTTCTAATGAAGTTAGTTGCAACATAAAACAATTGTACCAGAGAAAAAAGCAAAAATTTACAAAAGTGAAGTAAATAATAAAAGAAAAAATTTGTGCACTTCGTATTAGAAAATGGAGATAAGAAAATATTTACAATATGGCTCTATACATACATATGTATGCATGTTTGAAATTTGTACAAAATTTCAATAACAAAATCAAAAATGTCGTCCGTCCAGCTGTTAAAATAATCAGGGTTGTTTAATTTGTTTGTTTGATAACCCTGTTTTTATTGTTTTTTGACATAACTTTGCCGCTTTTGTTTAAGTCGGGGCGTACTAAACCAGGTGGCATCGTTAGGAATGTAAACAATTTTTTGCTCCTATTGAATTTTTGTTTGTTGTGAGTTTAAACTGTCAAAGTACGGCGTAATTATATTTATGTTCAGAGCTGATATATGAATAAAAACTGTTTATTGAAAAACGAATATTTTAAATTATTGTTGTGAAAATAGTACTAATAATTATAATAATAACAATCTAAATAAAAAACTAGTTAAACAATATAAAAGGTGTTTTATGTTTGCTACAGTCGTTTTTTCTGTTATTTTCAAATTTATTTTTAAAAGTGTTTTCAATATATTTGGAACAAATTAGTTTTATATTGCAATTATATTGCATTTCATAGTGGAATTATATATATTTTTTTTTAATTTGTCAAAATTAATTATCAAATTTTATAAAAATATGCCTTTTTGTGAGCTGTGCAAAAAAATATGTTCCTGGTAATGGCGACTAATTTTTTCGTGTGCCTAAGTGCTCCATAACAATGGAAAAGTGGAGTAGCTTGTGCCAAAAGCAATTCACAAAGCGTTCGCTTATATGCAGTGATCACGTTTTGAAGAATCAGATCATATCATATATAGACCCTTTTCCGACTTCAGGTCACAAGAAAATATTCAGGTCTATTCGGGAAGTCACTTTCACCACAAATACGTGCTTCTATCACTTTTTGCTATTCTAAAATACATTAGAGATGGCAATGCTAGAAAACATATGTTTTAATGATGTGCAATGAGAAAACATATGTTTTCTTTCACATTGGATGTATTCTAAAATACTTTTTCACCAGCCTTCATTGTAATTTTCGTTCGACGACAATTTTTCCGCGTTAAAATAAAAAAATTTAAAAAAAATAGGTACCAAGTGTTTTCTACAAATGTAAGTAAATAGTTGACAAAAAAAAAAAACATTCAATCATAGTTGTTTCTATTTATTTTCATATGTAGGTCTAAAAAACAGACATCTCCACAACAATTCAGAGCCATGGTCGATTTCATGGTAGCGCATCCTGATATTGCAACAGGAACCAGCCAACAAAGGCCGGAAGAGCAGAACAAGTTATGGGATGAACTAAACCAAAAGCTTAACTCTATCAGTGTTTTTATATGGTCTCTTCTTGAAAGACTTAAACACGCTTTAAATAAATTAGTGAATAATTTCACTTTCACTGTGTATTCTTTGTTTTAAATTATATAGCACTCACATTCAGTGTTTTATTTTTTGTTTATTTTCTTTAAATAATTTTTTTTTTGGTATTTTAGTCAGCTGTTGTCAATGTTGTTTATATTTTTTATAAGAGATTACAAGAAATCGATTACTGAAAACGATATTTCCTCACACGTATTTTAGAATCTGTCGACGTTTAAGTGTCGAAAGTGAACGTTCGGCGACGAAGAAGTGAAGCGCGTATTCCCGAATAGCCCTGATTGTGTTTTGATTAAATCTTTTTTTTTACTGTTTCTTCACTTTTGTATGTTGGCATGATGCAAGATATTTTATTTCTTAAATGTTAAATGCTTCTTCTTCTTACGCTTTTGACATATATATCTTAACTCATTGTTTTGAGAATCTCAACTTTTTTACACAAACAAAAGCACCTATGTATGTTGTTGTATTGTTGTACTTGTAGCCCTTACGCTGTTCATACTTATAGCTAAACTAAACAAAAATACAATAATTTATTTTATTATTGAATTATAGCGCAAATTACATCATTTAAATAAAACTAAAAGAATAATGATCAACAGTTATTTATAGTTATTGCACTTGGAATAAATTTGGTCAAAATAAAAACACTATGTTGATGTGTTTATCAACAACTATGTTAACGTTAGGTTTTATTGGAAACTTATTTCCAGAACTAAGACAATTGGTTGAAATTGCATGAAAATGTTGTGCAATGTTTAGCCGCAGACAAGGACCTACAGTGTCCGGTACACGCAAGTTTATTGCCAATGTTCTGTAGCTATCGCCTCGAGAAACTTTTGGATTGATACGTGTGAAACGAAACAAAAATGTCAAAAAACAACAAAAACAAACAAATGTGTTTTTGGTGAGTAGCAGCTGTCACGCAAGGAAATTTACCGCCAATTTACAGAAAAAGTGTGTCTAAAGTTTTAGTGAGAAAAGTTATCGCATTGAACCGTCAAATAAAGTCGCGGGGAGATAAAATTTTACAAACTAAAAATACATTTACTAATACAATGAAGAATAAAGTGGAAAGGATAAATAGTTTGGTTTTAAATGATTTTTTCTTTGCTAAATTATTTAAGCCTTAAATTATTTAGCACTTCATTTTTTACCAATACAAATGTTTTATTTATTCAATGTATGTGATAATTTTTATTTTGATACCAAATTGTGCAATTATTTTGTAAACATTAAAGTCGTACTTTATAGTATTTGATTTAGCCGACAGCTGTATTTTGCCGCCGTCATTAAAAATATTTTGAAATCAAACAGTTTCGGTTGCCGTCAACGATATGAATGTTTAAGGTTTATTTCATCTTTAATAGTTTTTCGGCTGCGAATTAAATTTTCTGAAATTTTTAACGTAACATCGTAACCTTAGTTGATAGTTTTCGACTTCATTCACAGTTGCAGTTTTTTCTCACTTTTCGAGAAACGATGGAATATTTTGTTTCACAATTTTTCGACGCGAGAAGTTCCTACTAAAGTTACAGAACATGGGTACTGGTTTCATTGTTGATGCAACAAGACGTGAGTGTAATCGTACAGTACGTATGTATACCCTAAAATATCGAAGTGGTGGCTGAAGGTAATGTTAGGTAAATGTGTCAGCTGATGCAAACTTGTAATATGGCAAGTTGTGAAAACGCTTACTTGACTTTAATGAAATGTTGCCGTAACGTTGCAACCTGCAGAAACTAGAATTTTATTCTAAAGCGGCATGACCACACATCAAACTGATACTTCAAATCTTGTGTATGTGTTGGTAAAACTCTGTTTGGCAGTGAAAATCTAAATTGTTTTGTTGAGTCGCAAAGCAGCTCTGAGTCAGTCAACATCAAGCCTCGTTGGCAATTATTTTTTAAGTACAGCTAGACTACTGATTGTTTATTCTCTCGAGAGTTTTGCGTCTCACTCGCACTAGTTAATTTCAACAACACAGATAACTGTATAAGTTTACGGTTGTTCTGAGGTTTTTTCCGTGGTTAACTACGTTGCTACTTCCTATGTGAAGGCATAGGTCGTGTACATTCAGACACAGTAACGGAAAAGAGAATAAATTTAATAACATCGCCGGCGTACGGTCTGTAGAACCCAGTTGGCATCTGTGCATCAATACTTTGCAAATATTTTTGTGAAGTATTCTACGAAGAGCAAAAAATAAATAAATTTGTTGATGACTGTTTGACCCCAAGGGTTTCGCCAAGTAAATCTCCTATCCCCTGGAATTCTGAGGGAACGGAGTAAATTCAAAGAAAAAAAATTGTTTTGATGTTCTTAAAACTCACATCAAACCATACGTGTGAGTTTTTTTCACTAACACTATCACAGAAAAGCAGAGTTTGAAGCGTCAGTTTGATGTGTGGCGATGCCGCTTAAGGTTACGTGGTAGTTGTAGACAGTGATGGGATGAGAATGGAGCACAATAGAAATTTTTTGGTACTTATTTCTCTTTTGATGTGTTTAGTTGATAAATATGTATAATGACATGATATACGCATTTTATTTGTTTAACTTTCTAAATAAATGTTTTATTCTCAATGAAATATAGCATGCCTGTATGTTGTTGTTCGTTGCAGAAGTATTAAGCACTCGTTTGTACGTAAATATATACATTTGTGTAATATAACAAAACATATAATATATATTGAAATGTGGAAAAAATGTGTCCAGTTCATTAAATATATGGCAAGGGATGAGTCATTATCCTATTAGTTGTGTACGAGTATTTTGGTGTTTCTGATGCCTCTTTGTACCATTTAATTAATTTGCGTACCTTTTCAACATGAACGCCAATAACATAAACATATTAAAGTGCCATCAATGTTTCAAACAGTTGTATAGAGTTTTATTGTATTTATTTTTCAAACTGATACGCATCGGATTTTTTGTGATGAACATATCTTCCACAGCCATTATATTACATTATTTTCTTTACATAACATTTACATTTGCCTAACATTTACATTTAGATAACATTTACGCTTTCAACGTTCGGCTAAATGGGCCTTGACAGTGTGCGTGGGAAGCTATCAACTTTCACATGTCATTCTACTCAAGAGTTGAACATTTCACGCACCAGATTACGTTGAATTTTGCGAAAAGATTTCGGTATGGCGCCTTACAAAGTTCAATTGGCTCAAAAATTGAAGCCGCATGACCATCCATCTCTAAACGGAACCAATGTGCTTCACAATAAAAAAATTAATTTGACAACATTTCAAAATTTTAAATTTAAACTTTTAAATGGCCCACTATTATTTTATAATTCAGGAATAATCAAGTTACGCTGCGATTACACATGCAAGTAGTGGCATGCCATTGATGTATACGTATTATCAACGAAAAATTATTCGAAATAGCCGAATCTCATGCAATTTGCTTTTCTGTCTACACATGCCATTGCCAGTTCATTTTCAAAATGTCGTCGAAGCGTAAACTTCGATTTTGATTCCATTACAACTTTTTGTTTTGTTTGTTATGTAGAGTTACCGAGTTCACCATATAGGCGCATTTTTGGGGAAAAGGTTAGCATATATTTTTATTCATATATTTTTAATAATATGAATGCTCTTTAATTAACAAACTTGATATTTTTTATGCGAATTTCAAGAAATACTGCATAATAATACATTAAATAAGTTAAAACTTTAACTACAATTTTACTGTAATCCAGAAAGTTTGCATTAAATTTTTGGCAGGGTAACATTGATTATTGTTTTGACATTTAGTGGCATGCAAGTGCCAAATTTTTACTCGCATGCAAAATTAGCTGCCACTGGAGCTGCCACTAGAAAATATTTGTGTGTATTAGTAAAAACTTGTAAGTGTATTGACTTTTTCGAACTCCCAGTGGCATGTGTAAACGCTAAGTTAGGATTAAAATTCAATTCCAGAGTTGGGAAAACGATTTTTTTTTTGGTTCACAAAGTAACCAAATAAGTTTCTAATTTTGGTTGTTTTTGGAGTTAAAGAAGAATAAAAATTCTATTCAAAACAAACAAAAAAAATATTAAACACGATTCTAGGTTTAAACAATTGAAACTTTTTTTGATACATAAAAGTAACCAACTGAAAAAAAATTTTTTCTTTTTGGTTATAAATTAAACATGTGTATTTGATATTTTCGAAAGAAGTTCATTGGTATTAAAAATAAGAAAAGCGAAGAACACAGCTTCAGCGCTGTAAAACTTAAATTTTGAATCGCTTATTGTAAAGAAATGAAAACATAACACATTTTTTTCGTAAAGAAAAAAAAACTAGGAGGAATGGAGCAACATTTTCTCACAGTTACACAGCAATGCTGATTCTGGTTTAATATAAGTGTGAAAACATCTTTGAAAAACTTTTCATATGAAAGTTTTTTCACTTTATAGTTTTTGGGGACACTACAACGAACAACCAAGACTAAAAAAAAAAAACAATGGTTTAGTAATAAAAAATTTATATATTCTAATAACATACACTCTGTTAACATAGAATAGTCTCACTTCATGGTTACAAGGAATTGTAAAAATTTTGGTGTTTCTTTAATAATTAGAAAACATGTATTAAAGTCGTTGGCAAGAGGGTACTCTGTTGTTATATTGACAGAAATTCCGAATGGGTCAGCAAAGGTTAACGGGACTTTTTCATTTGTTTTCGTTAGCTGCAGAAAATATTTGAATATTTCAGTGTCAACTTAGATTAGCCTCAGTGCAGAATTTTAAATTTTTGTTGCATTTTTTATTAAATAGCGTTTAGTTTCGTTAGATAGACGTGTTATTTGTTAAAAAAAAAATAACTATGGGAAAACAGCCGTCGCTTAGTTCCACGGAAATCGCAAAAACTGACACGTACAACGATCAAGGGCTTTCTAATCGTGCTAATGCAAGAAAAATTAACAGAAGTCCAAAAGTTGTGAACAATTATCTAAAGAATCCATCGGAGTACGATAAACGGTATAAAGGGAAGACGTACAAAAAGGTCTCAGCTCGGGATAAACGCAAAATACTTCAGGTTGCTTCGAATTTAACAATGAGTTTAAGTAAAATTGGAGATGCTGCCGGTGTCCAAGTGAGTAAAACAACAATTTATAACGTGATAAAAAGCTCTGAACACCTGAAGCGTCGAAAACTTAAAAAAAAGCCACCACTGAAAGACGTACATAAGCAACAGAGATTAAACTTTGCGAAAGACCACATGTCGTGGGTAGTTCAAAAAGGTCATCGAGAGAACTATATCAGGAAGGAGGAAAAAATTTTAAGTCGTCAACATTGCAGAGAGGGTGGCGTAATGGTCTGAGGCGCTATAACGTATTATGGGGCTGCAAGTTTAGTTTTTGTAAATGTGCGAATGACTGGAGATGGTTACAAAAACTTGCTTCGAACTGCGTTTGTGGAGTTTAAGGATATTTTTGGCCCCCTTTCTTTCATTTTTCTACACGATAACGCCCCCATTCATACCACTCGCATTGTAAAAAGCTGGCTTCAGGAGCAGGAAGTTGAAATATTATCATGGTCACCATGTTCTCCTGACTTAAATATTATCGAAAATGTTTGGGAATGGCTAACACGTAAAGTTCATGAAGGAGGAAGGTGTGCCTCAGGGTAGTCATCTCGGCCCACTTTTATTTACGTTATTTATTAATGATCTTCCCTCCGTTGTTGAAAACTCAAATTTACTAATGTATGCAGATGACGTAAAGTTATTCTTATCGTTTGACTCTACAGTTGCGTCTCCACGCTGACACTATGCACTTAACCACTTGGTGCGCTAATAATTTAATGGAGCTAAATGTGAAAAAGTGCAAATACATAATTTTCTCAGGAGCAACTACAATCAATGGACTCTAAAATGAGTAATGTTGTTCTTGACCTAGTGGATTCATTTAATGACTTGGGAGTTATTTTAGATAAAAAACTGGACTTCAGGTGCCATATAATATCGACTATTAACAAAGCTACTAGTGTTCTGGGTTTTATTAAACGCTGAGCTAAGGAGTTCTCTGACCCTTACAAAACCAAGATGTTATTTACTACTTTAGTTCGCCCAATGCTTGAATACGAATCTGTTGTATTTGACCCACAATATCTTTCACATTCAAATAAAATTTCTTATTATTTTGTCTTCGTGGTCTTCCTTGGAACTCTAATATAAGATTACCATCTTACGAGAGACGCCTAGGACTTATTAAGCTCCCAACCTTAAGGAGCCGGCAAATGCTAAATGTTACATTTCTGCTGAAATTAATAAACGGCTGCGTCACATCTCAATTTCTCCTGAGCAAAATAAACTTGAATATACCCAATCGTCCAACAAGGTATTATAGCTTCTTGAAAATTAAGTTTTACACTACAAACTATAGTAACTTCGATCCCTTTCAGAGAATTTACAATGATTTTAATATACTTTACCCTTGTATCGATTTCAACAAAAGTATTGATATCGTAAAAAATGATTTAATTTTATATCTTAACTCTACAAAATTTATTATAAATAATTGTTTAATTTGTTAAATCGACATTTGTTAAAGCCATACTTTTTGCTCTGCTGTGTAAGTTGAATAAAACTGATGTTGACTTTCCTTTGTGCCTTGGAATATTTATCATGTTTTTCTGAGATTTAAAAACAAATTTCGAACAATTTATCTATGAATCTTAATTCAATTTAATATAGCAATATAAATGTTCGTTAAAATTCTTACTACATACAAATTTAAGCTATGGCTTGAGCTACCAATAATAAAAAATTGGAAAAACGTTCACATGACTTAAGCATAAAATTCAAACCAAAAAAGTTTGACTTAGGTATGATGGAACAAAAAATTCGGAAAAATGGGACATGAAGAAAAATAATCAAACGGTAACGCGGGTATTATAACAATAACATGTTAACATCAGGTTGATACAGTTCTCGGATTCTTTTTCACAATAAAATTTGTGTAAATAGGAACTGTTATCAAAATTCAACTAAGCCACCTCATAAGTGGTGACAAACACAATACACATGAGCACTGATAATGAAAGGGTTGCGTCTTTCGAAAACAGCTGTTCTGCTCTGCTGTGTAAGTTGAATAACAGAAACGGATGTTGACTTGCCTTTGTGCCTTGGAATATTTATCATGTCTCTCTGAGATTTAAAAACAAATTTCGAACAATTAGCCTATGAATCTTAATTCAATTTAATATAGCAATATAAATGTTCGTTAAAATTCTTACTACATACAAATTTAAGCTATGGCTTGAGCTACCAATAATAAAAAATTGGAAAAACGTTCACATGTACTTAAGTATAAAATTCAAACCAAAAAAGTTTGACTTAGGTATGATGGAACAAAAAATTCAGAAAAATGGGACATGAAGAAAAATAATCAAACGGTAACGCGGGTATTATAACAATAACATGTTAACATCAGGTTGATACAGTTCTCGGATTCTTCTTCACAATAAAATTTGTGTAAATAGGAAAATTCAACTAAGCCACCTCATAAGTGGTGACAAACACAATACACATGAGCACTGATGATGAAAGGGTTGCGTCTTTCGAAAACAGCTGTTCTGCTCTGCTGTGTAAGTTGAATAACAGAAACGGATGTTGACTTGCCTTTGTGCCTTGGAATATTTATCATGTCTTTCTGAGATTTAAAAACAAATTTCGAACAATTAGCCTATGAATCTTAATTCAATTTAATATAGCCATATAAATGTTCGTTAAAATTCTTACTACATACAAATTTAAGCTATGGCTTGAGCTACCAATAATAAAAAATTGGAAAAACGTTCACATGTACTTAAGTATAAAATTCAAACCAAAAAAGTTTGACTTAGGTATGATGGAACAAAAAATTCAGAAAAATGGGACATGAAGAAAAATAATCAAACGGTAACGCGGGTATTATAACAATAACATGTTGACATCAGGTTGATACAGTTCTCGGATTCTTTTTCACAATAAAATTTGTGTAAATAGGAACTGTTATCAAAATTCAACTAAGCCACCTCATAAGTGGTGACAAACACAATACACATGAGCACTGATGATGAAAGGGTTGCGTCTTTCGAAAACAGCTGTTCTGCTCTGCTGTGTAAGTTGAATAACAGAAACGGATGTTGACTTGCCTTTGTGCCTTGGAATATTTATCATGTCTTTCTGAGATTTAAAAACAAATTTCGAACAATTAGCCTATGAATCTTAATTCAATTTAATATAGCAATATAAATGTTCGTTAAAATTCTTACTACATACTTTTTGTTTTTGTTGTAATTTGTCTTGTTACTATTGTAAAACAAAGCTTTATCGATTCCATTTATATATGTATGTACTTATCATTTCTGAAACATCGTTATATTTTAATTGTATTAGTCTGTTAGGATTAATCCATAGACTAAATAAATAAAAAAATAAATAGAATCCGTTTTGTCAGTTATAAAATGTTTTAGTTTTTAATAATTGTATGTGTATGTGTGTTTTTTAAAATATTACACATAACACTCTTTTAATGTGTAAAAAGAGAAATGCGCGAAACAGTAATTCTCCCACACCCCTAAAGCGGTTTTTAGCTACCCGTGCAGATGCGTTGTAATTGGCGTTATATGATGGAGCAAAATAAATGTACCTGTTTCAATTGACTTTTTTATTATTAATAAAAACAAAGACAAAAATATATAAAAAATAAACAAAACTGGCCTGCAGGTACTCAGCTTTTTGCTATATATTGTTGTTATTGAATAAAGTTATTGTCAAAATCCTTTTGAAGCTTCGAGAGTAAAATGGAAAAAGTGTATACAAGGTTAGAGTTATTGCAAATATTACGGGAATCTAATACTGCGCCCGTTGAAGAGAAATTTAAATTTTTAGTTAGAAAATTGTGCGAAATTTCATAATGTCAAGGAGATGGTGATATACCAGCAGTGTTTAAAGATATATTAATACATTGGCATTCAGCACAACGAAAAATTACCGATTTTTAACCATGCATGCCACATGGCTGGAAGGAAAGGTGTCTATACCTGTGTTTAGGGATTGGTTTGGCATTGGGAAGACATCTTCCCTCGTCATAATAGCTTAAAAATGAATATACATTGGAAACCAGCAAAAACAATTTGTTTTTACAGAAGCGTTTTAGAGGGATACTTCCCCCTTCCTTTAAATGGTGAAAAAATTAATTTTTATGGTAATAACACGTAAGTAATTCATTCCTTTTAATATTTGCATTATTTTTGAAAATAATATTTTATGTCACCGCTCACAAAAGAGGGTTGGGAAAAAATTCCATTTTACGATATACTGGGTCCATGTTTAGCTTTCTGAATATTCGCCTACGTTAACAGTTCCGTTTTCTAAACAAAAGTACGGGAAAACTTAAAACAATAGGTAGTATTAAAATTACGAGTATAAAGCAACAACTAATCGATATACTGGTGCAAAAGGTAATATTAAGGCCTTTCATCTATTTAGTTAGTTTTTTTAACGCACATGAAATAAAAACGTTGACGACTTAAATAATTTCTTATGACCATCGAATTGTTTTTGTAAAAAACGAAATATTCGTAGCATTAGCTATAACAATAATGTATGTGTGTGTGCTTGTGAAAAATGTTGCACAGATTGCGTTTCATTGTGTAGGTACTTAGAATTGTTTTAGTTTCAAATGAAGAACATATTTATATCATTACGTGTCGAAAAATTAGGGATATACATACGTACGTATTACCTGCATAGAACAGAAGTTTTATGCACGTAACAAGTATGTGCACATTTGAGGTAAACTATAAAATATACAAAGCTTTGAGCTCTGTTCTTGGTGTAGGTAAATACTTGAAAAGATATTATTCTGAAAGCCAGACTTCTTTATTAAAAATACATACATAAACTTTGTTTTGCTTTCCACACATTTTTTGGTTTTTAAGACTTATGCATGTAAATTTATAATTTATTTTTAATTCCATTTACTTATTGTTAATATTCACAGCCACAGTTAATATAAAACATCTTTTCATAATACAAACGGGAATCGCATTTTCTTTAACTACAAAAAGTATTATGAAAATGTAAGTAACATTTTTTTTGTTTCAATTTACATTATCACAGAACCGGATTCGACCCACTCAGATTTGATACACTTCTGTATTGTGTACAACCCTCGAATCAGTTCAAATGCACTTTCTCTTAGTGATCTTCTCCGTGGTTTCGATGTCATAAACATATAACCATGATTTGTCTGCAGTTATGATCCCTTTAAGGCGTATTCACCCATGTTGTTCGAACAAAATTGTTGTCCGAACAAAATTTTTCTTATATGTAGTTTGACGTCTCTCTTCTTGAGAAAAATATATTTTTTACGAACAATTCTTAGCTTGAATTGTTTTAATTTTATATTTGGTCTAGAAAAAATAGGTTAAACTTTTTTACAAAAAGTTTAGGTGTCAGTTTGTGTTTGATATATTGTATAAAATTGTGTGTGAGATTAAAAATATAAATTATGAGAAATAATGCTATCTATTTGTTTATTTTTTATATATGTAAATATATTGCTAATAACAATGCTTTATGCAATTCAATGGCCATAAGGAAAAGCAATTTTCTTTTTTTCCATAAGGAAAATCAATTTTCTTTATTTTTCAAAAATATGTAATATCCAAATATAAATATAAAATCGCTGCTGTACTACCATTTTATAAAACTAATTTTTTTATATGTATGGCAGCCTTGTTTTTGCGGAAAATTTTTTCTCAATGAGTGAATCGTGCTGCAGAAAACTCTCAGTAATGCATTAAACACATTCAGGACAGCAGGCTACCGACTACACGATTACAAAAATATAATACATGTGTTTATATGGGAAACCTAGCATGGACAAAAACCTGCCGTGTAGCAGTCAAAATAATCATTCCCATATAAACACATGTATTCTATTTCGGTAGCCTGCTGCCTTGAATGTGTTTAATGTATAAAGAATATATTGTTCGGAAAACATGGGTGAATCCGCCTTTAGGCACATTAGGATCGCCGTTGTTGTCATTCAAGAATTTCTGGGCGACTATCATACAATTTGACCAAAATTTAGCAATTTTGGAACGAACTCACTGCAACAGGCTCTAAGCCCAAAATTTAAGAAAATATGGTATGGCGTTAGTCAATCGATATGCCGACATCCTCGGCAAGTTCTTTAAAAGCGATTCGACGATTCTTCACTTGTTTTACTTTCTCAAAAATTTCATCGTCATTCACATATTTTCTTCTGAGCACTCAACTCCACTTTTTACACAAAATTTTATGAAAATTCTTTGATGAGTTTTTTTTTCGAGAGGAGCAAGTAATCGCCTAACATACAAACCACTTGTAATTTGTATGACTCTCATAAAGAAAACCCGTCGTGCTAAATATCTATAACTCTGAATATACTTTCGCGGCCTCGTCGCCGAAACTCTAATCGAATGTACGCAGCCTGAACTCTTATATTATATAAAAAAGGAAAACTTATTTTATTCTACATTATACATTGTAGTATTTCTTGTTGCTGAAAACACTAAATCAAAAGATCGTAACGGACACAACTCTTTGAAATATGAATATATTGTTAATTTTATTCCAGAAATGGAAAAAAATCTTTCTATATTTACCAAATCTTGATTGATATTTTGTTTCTATAGTAAAAATAGTAGTTACGCAATTTTGTACTTTAGATGACGATATGTATGATATTCATTTTCAAATGAATCCAATTAACACTAATTATTGTAGTCATAATATTAATAAAACTGCCTAAAAGCGGGGTTGTGATCGAAGGAAAAATCAGCGAGTAGCTTGTAAAATCTGTAAATTGAATTTATTTTGACTTAACCACCGATACAGGCATCCTAAAATAATCAAATAAGAAAACAGAATGCTGAAATAAAAATATTATATTCCAAAGCGTTCCATTTCCATTACAGTGGTACACAATGACCCACTACACCACCCGTCTTAATGTCATTCATGTCATTCAATATAATAGTCACAGAATGATACACCGACATCCGCACCTGACATTTGCAGATTACACAAATGCGTACAAAGGATGCTATGCTAGCATTGGTACACATCACTTTTGATGTCATGCCATCTGTGGGGCATATCGGAACCCGTAGTATCAGCTTATGTTACTATTCGAGCTTCGAAATAAACTCCCTTGAGGTTAAGTATCTCATGACTGTAGTGTTGTATACATACATTAAAAAATCTTTAAAATACAACAAAAATTTTTACACATTTCGGAATAAAAATATATATCAAACCATACAAATGTACACTTAAAATAATATATGGAAAGAACATATGGTAAAAAGTACATATAAAATATTTTCTTTGTTACTTGATGTGCTGGCAAATAAAAAAAGGAATTTTAACTTATTTGAGTATTAAAAGTTTACAAAGAAAAATGCTGTGCTTAACGCTGCTGGTAGGTTTGGACCAATTTGGTAATATTTTTTTAAATTTATAATACCTTATGGTATCCACTTGAAAATCAGTTCAGGAGGTGGATTCTAGTTCTGTGATAATGTCAATTATAAATTTATAATTATAAATTTATATGCATACGTCACGAAAAACAGGAAATATGTGGAATATTTTTTTTATAGTGAAACGAACCTTATGTATTTATGTACATACATATGATTAATAAATTTGTCATTATTACACTTGATGACACCTTTTTTTTTAATAAAATAAGAAATTCACTATCTTTTATCGTATATTTTTAAAGGTCTTCCCGTTATAAAAACACGCCCGCAATTTTCTTAACATAGCGGCGTCACTAATGGGTAACTATGGGTACTAATGGGTAAGTTCGACACCGCACTATGTAGTGAATATGGTACCGTGGTGTTGTAGGCCTATTTATATGACGATGCTGTTTATATTTTAAAAATGTGGTAACAAATAAAAAAACTTCTAAACTACTGTATAAATTTATGCAAAATATGAAATGGTTACAGGAAAGGAGTCTGGTTTTCACAATAATATTTCTTTAAGTCTTTACCTACACCAGGAACGGTGCCCAAGGGGATGAAAGTGAGCAACCTCGGGAGAGGAAAATTTTTTCGTTTCATGACTTTCGTAAATAATGACCGATTTCTAAAATTGTAAGCGCATTAGATTTAGCTTAGCAAAATAAATTAAATATGTTAATAAAAATGTTTTTGTATCTTTTATAGTTTTCTTCAAAGATAAAACTTTTTATATCCATACCAGTTTTATATCTCCAGATAGGTAGTATGTATGACCATAATTTTTGGAGTGTAAAGCTATAGCTTTTAGCTATATTTTTTTTATAATATAATAACTTTTTTTTGTGACTTAGCAGCTACGTATGTATATTGCTAGAATCTACTCATTTAAAGCAGGTTCAACGTTAGGCACCTACACTCATAAATAATTTTGAAAATCGATGATTTTCGACCTCTGCTGATTAACGGTTAAGCGAATGAATACCCTAATATACATATGTACATATATATTTTATGTCAAATCTTTCAAGGCTTCGGGAATTATTTAAAATTATTTTGGGGGTTGTAAATTTATAAAAGTACCCTTTTTTTATATATTTGTACCAGGTAGCGCAACTAACTTCTTTTCGTTCAAAAACAATTTTTTTAATAACAAACACAACCCGCGAAGCGATTTGCTTGTCTGCGGAAAACATCCAGAGTCTTCGGCGGGAATCGAACCTACGACCATTGGACTGACAGGCTAGCATAGCTCCCCATCAGCCACAGAGGCATCCTTTGATAGCCGTAAAAATTTTTTTTAATCGCTAACGATGTTTATTTAGTGTGCGGTAAAAACATATTTATATATATATATATATATATATATATATATATATATATATATATATATAAATATATGTATATATATATATATATATATATATATATACATATATATATATATATATATATATATATATATATATATATATATATACATATATATACATATATATATATATATATATATATATATATATATATATATATATATATACATATACAAAAACTAACTAAATAGATGAATCGCGTTAATAATGGCATTAAACAAATAAATGTACCTTTTGCGTCAGAATATCGATTAGTTGTTGCTTTGTAGTACGATTTTTTACTTTTTCAATCGTAACTTTTACGATTTGCTGTGTAAGTGTTCCTGCCACTTTTAACTTGGGGAAGTTGAAATCGAACGTGCACAAACCCTACTCCCTCTATCCTCTTTCCCATAACCAACTTTACTAGTTCTGGCATCTTCTCTGATGACCTCTATATATGCATTGCATATATAAAGGCCATCCTTTGATTGCTGGTCCAAGAAAAAAAAACTGTGAAAAAAATGTTTCATTCCACCTATTTTTTTCTTTCATTATGAAAATATTTTATTATAATCAAAACTTCTATGAAAAACTTTTTATTTCACGCTATCACAGGTCCGCAATCGACTCGCAGGCATTATTTATAATTTTAACGCCTTAGTGTGTATTTAGCTACCTAAAATAAAATCTGACGAAAAAAATAAAAGTACATAAAATGTATTTTTTTAGGAGTAGCATCAGCACTCAGGGAATGACCCCTACATATGTAATGCATTGCGCTGGAACTGGGAAAATAGGTTTTGGGAAGGAGGGTATAGGGAGTAGTGTCTGGATAGTCGATTTGGACCTTCTCAAAGTGCAAGTGACGTGGACTGGTCGTCCAAAAGACGAATTCTCTTTGCATTGCGTAATGCGATTCGTTGGAATACCGACCACAAATGCATGCACCCTTGATGAAAAACGCGTTGAGCATAAAGAAGAATGGGCTTCGGAAACTAGTTCCTTGATTTCACCATTGCGACGCTGCTCAAGAGAGTCAATAGAGTTGACTATCCTATTGTCTCCGATGAGATTCATCGCCCTCTCCTGTGCGCCGCCGAGGAACTTCAAAATAGACTTTGAAGCACCGCCCCATACATGAAAGTTGTATTACATTTTCGGTCGGATGTAAGTGGTGTAAATAGTAAGGAGATCAGAAGGGGTGCAGTATCTCTTGCAGCGTCTTGAGAAGCCAAGACACTTGAATACTTCTTTGTTGTGACTTGAAAGATATGATTCGTCCATCTGACATCACACTGCACTAGACATCAAGAGCCCCTCACTCCTTAATACTTACATCACTCATAGAAACAGATGTAGCAACGTGGTCATACCTACGTCTGTGCGTAAACATGCAACACTGGGTCTTACGGGCGTTAAAATAGATCCTCTTAGCTGGACACCTTCTAGATATTTTTATGAGGGCATTATTTAACGCGTCATTCATAGCCTGAGATATGTGGTACATAACAACTCTTGTAGAGCGATCCCTGAGAAAGCTCGATATAAATCGAGGAAAGTATCTCCGACACCAAATGTAACGAGCTCAGACAGGAGTGCTCCATGCCACACTCCATCAAACGCCTTATAAATATTACCCGTTTCTATTTTGCGTAAATCACAATCAAGGAATTGTGGTCCTGAAATGGCCCCGCATAGTTTACATGGATTTTTTCCCCATTCTTACCTGGCTTCTGCCATTGATGTATTGGAACTTTTGGTGACTTATTTTGTTGGACCTCAACGCAGCATTAACAAGCTCTTAAAATTTGTGCAATGTCTCGACCAATTCCTTTCCAGTAACAGTACCTTCGTTCTAGTTATACCTGGGTCTGTGTGATGTAGTTCTTGCAGAATTCTTGACTGGAGGATTTTTGGAATAAGCATATAATTCCCTTCATCATCATTACCATTTATCAGATTTGTCTGAAGCTTAGAAAGTTCGCCATTTTTTGCAGTTTCCGTTGCTAATATTTCAGAATTTATATACTGACTGCAGATTTCGAAAATTGATTCAGTACATAACTGATTTATTTCCTCGTTTATTAGTATATCCGTAGATAGGTTATGTTGCACGTGATATACAGTCAACATTGATGTGGTCAGAACCTTTTTTAAAAACGATGTCATAATCGAAATATTAATCTATTTAAAAGAGTTTTTTATGTAAGATTAAAACTTGTGTCATTCCTCATTATAATTTTTAAAATCGCTTTGAAAATTTTAAATTAAACATTCCATGTTAATACTTGCATGACAATTGCGAATTAGTAATCTATTTTTTAAATTCAAAGAAGTTATTTTATTTCGCTTCTTGAAACAATAATTATTCATGTCTGAAAAAATTTGTTCACATAAGTAAGTAGTGGAAAAGAATGATAAATATTTTGTAACATAAAAGGCATTGAATGTTATGAAAAGCATAATTTATCATAAAATACTTTCACGTTTCATTTCGTGAACGTGTATGCTTTTATTCAATTTCGACTTTAGTTTGCGCGTTCAATAGCAATTGAATCGCTTGTGTTTGCTATGCTTCGTCCAACAAGAAGCAACAACAATGCTTAATAAATTTCTGAAATAAATTGACAGTGACCATCCGAATGTGTTCTCATGGGTTGCTCAACGACGGCTGAATGAATATTTTTATAAGAGCATAACAAATGTGTGTAAATTTTTTAAACAATTGTTCTATGGGCTGAACACCACTGATTTATCATCATATGATCAAATGCATAGCTTACGATTGAATACATTTTAATAAATTTTTAGTTGCGCCATCTATCGGAAATTAATCGCACCAACTTAGAAACCTAAAGTTTACGATTTAATTAATTTTGAGTAATTTCCGCTTGTCGGAAATTGGTCATACCAACTTAGAAACTCTCGTCGGCTCATGCGCAACAACTTTGCTAAAGATTATAGCATGATCAAATGCATAGTTTACTATTCTATAAAGGACATACAAACATTCATTATATATATATATATATATATATATATATATATATATATGTATATATATATATATATATATATATATATATATATGTATATATATATATATATATATATATATATATATTTAGCAGCAAGGTGGAAAATATTTAAACAACATTGGTGTATATTACACTTATAATAAAACCATTCCCATGTACTGGTATTTTTCAAAACAAGGTTTCATCGCACCATAAAGATTGATTCTTTAGACATGCCACCATAACATATACAATGACGTATTTATATTTGTCTGGCAGCATATTAAGAAACTGTTGTATCATTACAAATATGACAATAGAGATTATGTATTACAAACGCTCAGCTCTGAAACAAAAGTGTTCTGAGGCAAAACCGCTCAGACACAAAAGCGCTCAGTACTGAGCTAAAATCATCTATTGTAGTGAGCGCTTATTTCGCTCAGTTTACTGAAACGTTCAATTGAACTAGCTCAGTGACACAACTCTACTGTGAAAGGTGGCAATTTTTTGTGGTGGTGGAAAATGCGTGTTTGGGGTCGGTTATGAGTTTGAATTTCCTCCCGTAGAGGTACATTAAAAATAATTTATAGTAAATACAATTGAAATGCATCGTATTCACTCTGCACTATATATATTTCTTCGTTTGTTGTTAAATTATTATATTCAACCTTTATCCACTTAAATTTTTTGATGCCGTTCATTTATTTTTACTTCGACATTGTACTTATCGGCATGGTGATTATAATTTTGATTTGAAAATGTACCGACAATATTATTAATGCCATAAATTTTGTTAACAGCCTCATCATTATCATAATTTTTTTTTAAAGATTTAATTAAAGTTGTAATACATACTTGCTGTACATGTCCTTTTTCCCACATGAGAAACATTTGAAGTTGTGTGTTTTAGTTCGACAGTCTTTGGTTCTGTGGTTGTCTTTCCCACACCGTATAAAAAGATGGCCAATTCACAATTGGCTAAGTTTATTCTGGATTTCGATTTTGAACAATTTATTTAATGATATCTCTGGGGAATTGAAGTCCTGAATTGAATTTTGTTCACATCACTGCTGATGGGTTGTTTAGGATAAAATTCACGGCTATCTATTTTTGATGCTTCTAATGCTAATGCTCTATTTACAATATCTTGAAATTTTGCCTCCTTGGACTGGAGTAATTGTTCACGAATTGTGAACAATTCTCAGAAAAATGAGTAATATATCGGTGGTACAATCACATGTAGATACGAAGTCACATCCACTAACGTTGCCTCGCAATAGGGCCACATATTTAGCAATAGTTTGCTGATCGCTCTGTTATGTTGACGAGAATCTGTGTTGACTTACCAGGATATTTCTTTTCGGGCATACATGTGCTTCCAGTTTTTTTTTTATTAAATTATCGTAGGCAACTTCACTAATTGTCTTTGGTATCACCAATGAAACTAATATCTTGAAGTGTGCCGATCCAATTGAATTTACTAACATTTGCTAAAAAAAAAATGATCTAAATAATTTGTTAAACTTTTGGTGGTGCAATTTGAAACTTCCTTTTTTTCAACATAATTTATAAATCGCGGCAAAAGCACTTGTAATAGCTGGGCATTCTGGTTTTGTTGTTGTGAAGTGGAAATTTCTGGAATATGCTGCAGAAGGTCATGTTGCGGTTTTTTGAAATCTGTTAGGAATTTTGTAAATTGAACCGTATCCATGATTTAAGAGGAATTTTATTTTAAATAATCGCAAAATGAATATATAAAACAATAACTATTATTCTCTCTTCTTTTCCTCGGGAGTTGAAAAAATAGGTCTGTCCACGTCTTTCCAATTCAACACTTTATTCAATAGGCAAAACTAAGTTTAAAAGCGTAGGAAAATAACGAATGGCAGACTTGACATGTAGTGATAACACAGTGCAGCACTAAAATCTTGAACCAATTGAGACCCCCAAAATCCGAAAATTTATGATGGTGGAAGAAAACCCCTAGCTGGGTTTTGAATTAGTAGCTAAGGTTTTTTTTAAATTCATTTTTGAAGTTTCCTATTGTGGTGGATTTTAGTACGATTTGCAAAAAACATGTACTGATTCTTAAGTCTATATCTTGTGAACTGTTCGAAATATTGCTTTCCCTCTTCAGTAAATTTTGTACCTCTTAATTAGATCTAAAAATTAGATCAAAAAAATAAGAACATCTTTCTCAAAACAGCAAAACTGTAAAAAACGTAAAATTTCATCATAGATTTTTATTGTTGAAGATGGAATATACGAGTATAAGGACATATTTTAAAATAGATACTTAGAGAAATTTATGAGTTTGAACATAAGGAATGAAAAATAAGGACACTTCAAATCTTTTTAAATATATATTGAACTTTACTCGTCGCGTTCGGAGCTAGACTCATCATCTGAAATCTGAAAACGGTCGGAAACGTTTCGCTAACTTTATTTTCGTATGAAAATACTATATGGCTAAACCATCATACTTCCCCAAGCATCGCATCTATTTTTGTCCCCTTTAAACCACTTTTCCATCGGGATGGTTACTTGCTGGAAGCGCTCACCTTGCTCATCAGATTCTGTTGGCAATTGTTTTTCGAACTCTGCCAAATGATTATTTAAAACGTTTAATATATATTTTAAAATATTTGACGTGTCCTTATGCTCGTATATTCCATCATCAACAATAAAATTCTATGAAGAAATTTTAGGTTTTTTTTGACAGTTTTTCGAGTTATCGAGAAGTGTATTGACGATAGCTCCATACCTTTCGGGGTGTGAAGTTAGAAAAAGGTCAATCGTATTTTATTGTTGCCCTTCAAGACGCGAAATATGTGTTGGTTCATTAACTAATTGCACAAGGTGATTGTGCACGGCTAACAACTCAGCAAATTGGCCTTCTGAAGTTGTGTGGGTCGAATGGCGAAGCCAAGATGTATTGTGAACATTCAAATCACCAGTAACAACAATTTCACTACTCGCACAACTATCACGAAACTTCGAAATATATTTTGTCGGAAAGAGTATCGAAGTCATATATTGTAGCATCTCTTTTCGCCTTTGGACTTCTATAAAAAACCCGATATGTAAAAAGTGTGTAGCTAATCATTTGATCAGTGTCTCCTAACATAGATAAACCAAACTATATTTACAGAAGCTATAAGTAATGACAAAAATAGCAAACAAAGCAGACGTACATATATGCAGACAAGATAGTTTTTTTTGAACGCAAATAATTTCTTTTGTAAAAGTTTTTCCATAACTCAAGCGATTAAAAAAAAATTAGCTGCTTATTTTACCCTTTCAATTACTTTGTTTTCCAAGATAGGATTGTATTTTCCAAATGTACTCTAATTTTGAATCTACAGCTAACCAAAATTTAAGCCAATATTTGGTAGGCTTGGATGACATACACTGCCTAAAAGAACATCGTCCCACCAGCTGCTTATCAATAGTGACATTGGAAAAAGAATTTCTCTATTGTTCCATAACTCAGGAATAGGAGCAAACTTCTCATTAGTCTTTTGTTATCATATGAAAAGTAAACTCGCTCATAATAGACTTAAATATTGGGCAACCAAACAAGGATTTGCATCTGTACCATAATATTCATCACGTTCCTCACTATTTTCCATTTCATATTCGCTTCTGTCAGTATCACTTTCACAATCAATATTTTCTTATAATATAGAGTGAATTAAAATGTCGCCTTCACTATCGTCTAGTAAATTTTCCATACTTTTCCTATGTGATAGTAAGCACGAACTAAGTAAAACTTATACCAATTGTAAACATAGCAGCAAAAATGGTTAAATGAGGAATCACAAAAAAATAAATTGGACTTGTCGAAACAGTTTTATATCAAATTACTCATGAAAAATATAAAGTAAACCAAAATGGGACCTTACTTTGTAACATTCGTAAGTTTTTTTCAACCTAAGAGCTGGATTAAAATACAAATAACTATATTTTTTTTATTAAATTTTAACCTTTGAGGAGCTCCTGTTAACTTCTTGATATAACCACCAAATTTCCGGTTCATTATTGTTTTCCATATATAACTTGGCAACACCCAGTTTAGCACAGACAAAACAAAGGTCTCATTTCATCAAATATGCTTCATAAAACTAAATCAAACTAAGCCACCTAATAAGTGGTGACAAACACAATTCACATGAGCACTGATAATAAAAGCGTTGCGGCTTTCGAAAACATCTGTTCGGCTCTGCTGTGTAAGTTGAATAACTAAAAACTGATGTTGATTTTCCTTTGTGCTTTGGAATATTTATCATGTCTTTCTGAATTTCAAATACAAAATTTCGAACAATTAGCCTACAAATCTTAATTCAATTTAATATAGCAAATATGAATGTTCGTTAAAATACTTACTACATATAAATCAAAAATAGTTTTAAGTTGATTTTAACAAAATTTTGTAGGTACAACCATGTTTTAAAAATTGGTGTTAAGGTTTATTAAAATCATATCAGTGTGAAAATTTTATAGTGGAATTTTCAAATCCAATTAAAATGTAACGATTAACAGTTCCAGGGACCTTACTGAAATTTTCGAATTAATACCGTCTTGTTGATCAAGTGCGATATATGCATGTCTATATTAAGTATAAGTAATCATAATAGGGGACGTCCGCGAAGAATAAAATTCATAATAGGTGCAAAATATCACAAATAGTGAGAACCACTGTGCAATAATATGATAGTAAATATGAGATAAATATTGCTTACTGCTTGCTATGTTATACGAGTACATATGGATGGAAATATTTACCATTTTGTTTGTATGAGTCTTGAAATAGAATTTATACTTTTCTGAGTGTACAAACTAGATGTACATATGTATCAGAGATCTCGGAAATGTACAACAAAATTTAATGTACACCTTCAATACAATGTACGCATTGAATACAGTATAGACATTGTCTTTCTTTCATCGTGTACACCTTCTACTTGTGTATAACTATGAGTGTACTCGTGTATATGCTTTTTAATTTGAAACTAGTGGGTATGTATAATATTTTCAGTGTTTGGTTTTACTGCGCACACACACATTAATTTTATGAAGTTACAAAACAAATACAATGTTATCATCTCCGCAAATGTGCATACGTACATAAAGTGAATTAACACAACCATGCACTAATGGTGATCAGACGAATTCAACGCAATATATCATGACTGAGCGCGGGGTTGAACTCAGGACCCTCCGCTTCATAGTCTTGTGTTCTACTACTTCAGCCAACAGCGCCCACAAATATCTCATTCTTCCAGAGAAAAAAGGTTGTTCGCAATCCTTAATTGTGGAAATAATGTTGGAAAAGAAAGTTGATAAAAGTTGTTGAGTAGATTTGAGTTCAGTTTATCTTGGAATGATAAAGAAAGGTTGATGAAATATTGCCATGCGTAAGCGTGCGTGAAAAAATTTAAGCTTCGTGATTGAGCGTAATCGTAAGTTTAGTTTTACTCATGCACACATCTCTAGTTTTTTTATAGTAGTTACGAAACACTTAAGTTGTGAACACATTTGTTAAACATCACATACATAAACTCTACTTCAATTGATTTTATTGCTTGGTAGAACTTTTATGTATGTTCTTTTTGTCTAAATATGTTTAACTTTCCGCTAAAAAAATTTTAAATTTGCAAAAAGTTGGGAAATTATTGGTGATCCTCCGTTTTGAAAAAATCGAGTTTTCATCAAATCTCGACGTTTTGAGTTTCCGAATCGAACCCAAAAGGGTTCCTATAAACTTTGATTTCCTGTGAATTGGAACCGGTTCGGATCGGCAGATTTTGAGAAATATCAGAAAAACTAAGAGAAATCGTTTTTCCGAATGTGTTTTTTCAGAATAACTTTTTAATAACTTGATGCGTTCGTGAGATATTGTGAATTAGTGTTCAGCGACTCAAAATCGGTTGATGTGTTCGTTAGACTTCGTGAGCGAAAAATTCGAAAAAAATGAATTTCTTAAAACATTCCGATTCTTCTCAATTCTTTTATATCGGCTTCAAAATTATATAATAATAGAATTTTTTAGCGGGAGGTTGCAGGCATGGCCTTAAGGTCAGCCGTTTCTATGGTTTTTTTATTGGTTTTATACATATACAAAATTTGTTAAATAAAATAGTTTATAAACATTAAATACGTTTTATTAGGCTTTTCGACGAGAATAAGTTACCGACTGAGTAACAATTTTCAGCCTTAGTAATTTAATCTGTAAAGTTGCAATAATCTTAATAGCCATTCATAAGAAAACGCAAGCATGCCTCATATTTAATCGCTCATTACACTGCTCAGCAAAAAATCATTTTTGTCTCCTTTAAATAAAACTGTGTGGACTATATGGATTTTGATGCGCTAAGCTCAAATCCGTTTTCGGTTTTTCCCATCAGGTCGGGTTTTCTTTTATAGGCGTGGCAAATTTTTCCCCCTAAATTAGTCAGGTACGGAGACATATATCCCCCTAACTCGAGAACGAGCCATCCTATTTTCAAAAGTATAATACCAGAAGATGTGTAACAAAATTGTATTTATTTTAGTCCCATATAATTTTTCTCTATCTCTTATCGTTTTGGAATTGTTCAGAATTAACGTAATTTTTTTAGTTTAAAAATGGAATTTAAAAAAAACATAAAGCAAATATTCAACATTTTGCACATTTATCTGGGACCTACATATCTTAAAAATAAAATAAGCTATAAACCATAAAAATCGGTTAAAGAATGTGGATTTTATTGTCAATTTACCGCAGGTACGCAATATTGTAATGCAACCAACCTTACATATCGTCGCCCCGGAGTTATCTTCACATAACTCCAAATTGGGCAGTGAAAAGGTTTTTTTTAAGTTATCTTGACGTATATCGCTATAGTATGAAAAGTACTTTGTTAAGTCAAAACAGAAAAATTTATTATGTTAGAGCTTTTCCATTTCGAATTCAACAAGATTTTTCTTATAGTTACCGACTTTGATGAAATTTGGTGTGTAGATAAAGAGTGGTACCCGAGATCGAGAAATGAATTTCATTTCACGAAATTTTCAAAATTATAACTCTAAATGTGGTTATGGATTTCATTTAAAATGCTATAACTTTAATTTCCAGAGAAAAAAAATTTTCAAATGTTTGTTTTCATTAAATTTTCGTACGAAATAAATTAAATTTTTCCACAGATATTGTGCGATATTTGGGCTTTTTAATATATTTTTATATCCTCCAAAAAAGAATATGGAGGGTATACTCACTTTGTCATTCCCTTTGTAACGCAGCGAAATATCCATCTGAGACCCCGTATATATATTCTTGCTCAGTGATGAAATCTTAGACGATCTAAGCATGTCCGTCCGTCCGTCTGTGAAAATCACGATTCAGTCCAAACGAAAAGAGCTAGACTCTTGCAATTTTGTATAAATATATCTTGAAGGATAGCAAAGGTTAAGTTCAGAAATGTGCAAAATCGGGCAAGAGAGAAAAAAGTTCCCCTAAGAAGAACTACTACCAACCCCTAAAAAACAACATCATTTTTAAAGTTTTTTTGTAATTTTGCTAAGCAAATGATATACTTTTATGTCAAAGAAGGTCTAACGCGTTAAACTTGGAGCCATTAAAAATTACATTGAATATGAGATATAAACAAGTAAAAGTGCTATATTCGGCTGTGCCGAATCTTAAATACCCTTCACAGATGTAATTCTTCTTTCTTTCTTTCTTGCTAAAACAGAAAGTAGCTTTAATTAAAAAATAATTTAAAAAAAATTATGTTATCAGTTACTTTTATATTTAAGGCAACGTTTAAAGATTTTGGTTAGGAAGCTAAATGTTTGACTCTTCTTACTTCTAATACCTCTGAACGTCTTTCAAAAATATTAAATATGTTTAATTTACAAACAAAAGAAAAAATCCGTTTCATCTACCCCAAAAGGTTCTAATTGTCCAACCGTAGAATAGTCTTTTAGATTTTTTGGGTTTTCAATACCAATTTATTTCTTCCTGATATATAAAGTAGGTATAATTCATCATAAGAATCAAGAATAACAAATTATATAGTTACTCTTATGAATCAGAAAATGTCGATATTCCAACCCTGATATTGGATTTTTAATTATATTAGTTCTTAATACCAATTTAACTCTTCCCGAAGTATAAATAAGATTTTATTCACACACAACCAAAATAAGGAACTTATATGGCTACTTTGATGTACTAAAAATTTCGATTTTCCAACCCTGGGACCGAATTTTTAATACCAAATCAATTCTTCCTGAAGTATAAAATAGGTTTAATTCACTAAAAAAAACAAAATTTGGAATTTATGTGGGTACCTTTTATGTACCAGAAATATTTCGATTTTCCAACTGTGAAAGCGAATTTTTATTTTTTTACCAATGCAATTCTTAATGAATTTTTAAACTTTTTGGTACCATAAAATATTTCATTTGTCCAACCCTGGAATCGAAATTTTTATTTTTTAAGATTTTAATACCAATTTTGTTCTTCATGAATTATAAAATAGTTTTAATTAGCAAAAACAACAACGTCAATTGACTTTTGTTACTTTTATGCATAAAGAATATTTCAATTTCCAAACCGTGGAAACGAAATTTTAATTTTTTTGGTTTTTTTTATCAATGCAACTCTTAATAATGAGGTTCATGCAACTATTAATAATGAGGTTTATTTAAGAAAAACCTAAAATTTGTAACCATTTTGGTCACTTTCATGTACCACAACATATTGCAGTTATCCAACCCTGGAATCGAAATTTTGATTTGTTTTAATATTTGATACCAATTTTAAAAAATAGTTTTAGTTAGTAAAAACCCACGATAGTTGGCTTTTTGGTTACTTCTATGCATAAAAAATATTTCAATTTCCCATCCCTGGGAGCGAAATTTTAATTTGTGTCTTAATTTTTACCAATGCTAGTTTTCATTACTTATAAAGTAGTTTTATTTACAAAAATCTTAAAATTAGCAACCATTTTTGTCACTTTCATGTTCTACAGTATATTGCATGTACCAAAAAAATTTTTAATTTCCCAGCCCTGGAATTGAAATTTATTTTTTTTTGCTTTTTTATAAATGCGACTCTTCATGAGGTATAAAGTAGTTTTATTGAAGTAACATTTTAAATTTTTAACCATTTTGGTTACTTTTATGTATAAAAAGTTTCAATTTCCCACCAGTGGAAGCGAAATTTTAATTTTTAAAATTTTTTATCAATGCAAATCTTCATGAAATATAAAGTGATTTTATTTAAAAGAAACTCAAAATTTATAACAATTTTGGTTATTACATGTACTACAAAATATTGCATGAACAAAAAAAAACTTTAATTTTCCCAACCCTGGAAGAGAAATTTAATTTTTTTATTTTTTATCAGTGCAAGTCTTCTGCAGGTATAAAGTAGGTTTATTTAAGAAAAATTTAAATTTTTTAACCATTTTGGACACTTTCATGTACTACAAAATATTGCACTTGTCCAACCCTGGATTCGAAATGTTGATTTTTTTTATCAATGCAAATCTTCATGACGTATAAAGAGGTTTTGTTAAAGAAAAACTTGAAATTTTTAACAATTTTAGTTACTACATGTACTACGAAATACGGAATGGGCCGAAAAAAAAATCATTTCCCATCCCTGGAAAACAATTTTAATTTTTTTAGCTTTTAATAGACCCTTGAGGCTTCCCAAAGCACGAAACAGGTTTAATTTAAAATTTTTGGTATTAATTTTGCGTCGAGAAATAGGTGTAAGTCTCCCAGCTCTGGAACCGTACTTCGGATCTTTCTGAATTTCAATACCACTCTATTTAAGTTCATTTCCAACGGTCCAAGAACGAAGTCTCCAGCTCTTCTGGAGGCTTGGGAGAACCGATTTCACGTACAGACAGACGGACATCGCTCAATCGTCATCGCTATTCATAAGGACCCAGAGAATATATACTTTATAGGGTCCCATGGGAATATCGAAGAAATTACATACGTAATGACAAACCTATATATACCCTTTCACTTTTTTGTGAATGTTATAAAAAGTGGAAAGTAAAATAATTTTTTTAAAATTGTTTATTATCAAACAAATTTCATTTTAAAAATCGCAATTTGTCCCACTGTCCTGTTTTTACAATAACATAACCCAGCTAGCCTTTTCAATCGCTGAAGAGTCTACTGCGAATCTTATGCAGAGCGTTTTTAATCGTCGACGAGCGCATTTTTTAATCGTGGAAGATACAGCGTACCGGAGAAACTGTTACATGTAGATGATTCGTCTGCGAGAGTCTTCCACAACGCAGCGAAAGACGCTTGTATTAATCGTAGATAGAACCACTGAAGATTTATTTACAGATTATCTTAGAAATCTTTTATTAAGAACATGAAGAATAGTCTGGGGCTCATGCAGAGATTATTTCACAACTTCTGAACTGCTCTTCATGTTATTATTATATAAGTCATTGAAAGAGTCATAAAAGGATCATTTGATGATAATTTGTCGAACCCGGCAATGCTCCTACCGAGCTATTCATTTTGCAAGCTATGTATTAAGAAATCAGTTTCAGTTTTTGTATTACAAATTAATTAATAAAAACATTTCTCGTTTTCTCATGAAACGAAAAAAATTAATAAAGAAAACAAAAAATTAATTCATACTATGGTATATGTAAAAAGTCATATAGATATAACAGCCTCCTGATATTGAAAAATAATGGAAGTTATTTTGTTTGATTTTTCTTTGTTAAACGTCTTTCGATGCGGTCCTTAGCATGTACGAAGTGTTGCTGCAAAGTTCTGTTAATAATAGTATCATCACAATGTGCGAATTTGGAATGACACAGATCTATAAAAAACAAAAATTAATCAAAAATAACAAACATTTAATTTATACTTTCCTTTAAAAATTTTTTTATTTTATTTTCTTAAATCAATTTTTAGTAATAAACAAATAATATCTTAAGATATCTTAAGAAACGAATTTGATTCTTAAAAATACCACTTTATACAACCGGCACGGGTCTTAATCAAAACATTAATGCAAATATCAACGAACAAAAGAAGAATAAATAAAAATCCTAACGGTTAATTGCATGAAAATAAAAACAATAACAAAAAGATTTTGGCAAAAAATCGTCGATTAAACATTGCAAGATTAAAAACCAATCCTTTCAAAGGAAGATGAAAGATAAATCTTCAAAAGATCATCAGAAATATCTTTAAAGTATTGTATATTAATCATTGCAAGATTAAACGGCGAACGTGCCTAAAAACTTAAAATAAACAAAAGAATAAACATCGTTTTGTTATTGTAACCCGTCAAATAATCATCAGGAGTTTCGTTTGAGAATTGTATTTTAGTCACAATCGTCTATTAAACAGCTCTTGGCTAGCTGGGAATAGTTCTCCAGCTGGATTTTATTAGTCAATCAGAACACATGTTGAGTGACGTCAGAGTTCCATCATGCGCAGAAAAGTATTTTTACTTCAGCTTGTTGGCGTAATCTTTATTTTATCATTCTTGTGTCCATGTATATGAAATGTACACAAGTTCACTTGTTTATTGTGCGGATCATTTAAATTTTAAAATACAGTCGAATCCGCTTTAGAGCAACACGCCTTACTGAAAAAAATCGGATTTCTGAAAGCGATGCAAGTCCCCGCACTGATTTCAAACGCAGCTAGTCTTATTCACTTTAAAGCGAAACATCGCTTTATTGAAAATATCGTATTATTGAAAACCAAAAGATAGCCCACAACAACGTTTTGTATGAAACTTACTTCGCTTTAGTGAAAAAATAAACAATAACAAATTTATTTATTAGAAATCGCTTGCATAACTTAAGGCTGAAAAAATTGTGCACGTTTTGTCCGTTAAAAAATTAAATGGAAAAATGTATTTGTACTTTTCGCTCTTACGAACTTTATTGTATTTTTCTATTACATTGTCAATGCAAGTGGCTAGACATTTTCGAGGAATTCGTGAAAAATTTCAATAACAAAATGAATAATTCTATGAATAATTTTTGTTTTAAAAAAATTTTTACGTTAAATTGACGTAAAAAATATATGCAGATTTGATATAAAAAATATGGTTTTACTGATTTTAAGCAGTACGCTTAACTGTAACAAAACTACGAACTACGTTTTAGATAAAAAATCGGATAACTGAAAAAATTTGGCGCTGAGTCATGAAATATTGTGTTGAATTCTTCTGAACAGCATTAGTGCGTGGTTGTGTTAGTTGTTGCCAGCCTGTTTCAATGATGAAGGCGTAGTCACTGAGCATAATTGGCAGCGACTAACACCATCATGTACTAAAAAAGCAGAGTAACAGCACCCACCTTCGCCGGCCCTGTAGCAAAAATTAGCCGGCGAAGTAAAACGTTCAAATAGCTACAAAAAAAAAACTATCTACATTCTCATCTTTGTTAATCTGTACCCTCAATACTATCCCCTCGTTTTCAGTTCTGGCGCAATGCATTGCATATATAGGGGTCATCCCCTAAGTGCTGGTCCTACTCCTAAAAAAAAAAATAATAAGTGCGTATAGCAGTTACCGTTATAATTTTTGCAAATTTTGTTTACAATCTTTAGCTGTTATTGACGACACTTGCTATTGACGACACTTTTTTAATATTAAAAAAATGATATATATGTACATAAAAATATGTATATATGTATGTATAATCCTAATTTTAAAATAAATAAACAATGTGTAAATATATAGTACATATAACCATATGCAGTTTTCATACTACGGAAAAGTTTTAGATTTCGGAAAAGTTTATCACCCCAAAAACAAACTACTTAACTTTTTCGAGCCTCCACTGTATTTATCAACATTACTAATGCATATTTGAAATTACATAAAATTTGACTATAATTGAGAAGGATCTTATCAAAACTTGATAAATCCACTTCTGATCGAATTACGTTTTGTGTGTTTTTTGGTTTGGGTACCTTGAAATGAAAATGCGGCGAGGAAAAAGTTTGACAAAGAACTCTTGATAAATCTACTTCAAAATAATTCAGTGTGTTTTTTACAATTTTCAAAATTTCAACTCCTCAGAAAATTTTAATCAGAAACATATATGCAGTAATCTGGAGACTTCAAACAATTAGGAAAGTGTTTAATAGCGGTAAATCTAGAAAATAATAACATCATTATGAAACTTAACGCTGCTATTAAAAGTATTTGAAGTACAACGAGTAGGAACATAAAATTTAAGGAACTTTTTTTTTCTTATGTTCTCATTTTTGTATGTTCCATACTTACTGAACAAGTACGAAGTCGGCTACATACTCGTACACGTTGGTATTCGTCCAACAAACCTTCTCTCCTTTTCATTACTCGCATTTTTTCGAATGTCTTGACTTATCCGAAAACTTATTCGTTGAAAACCCTTAGTATATACGTACAGCAGTAAGTTAAGTTAAGTTGCCACTAAATAGCCGATGATAACTTTAATTCTACTTAGAGTTCTGAGTAAGTAGTGTCAAACGAAAAAAGAATAAATATAAACTCACAGGCATTCGTAAATAAAAGTAAAAAATTTTCGGATTATTTGTTTTATTAAGCTATCAGACGAAATTACAATTATTAAAACTACAAATTTTCATTTATACGTTTGTTATAATTCAGTATTTTTGGTTCATATTTTTATTTACATATGTATATAAAAAATTTAACAAAATATTCACTTCTGGAAGAACAATTGTAATAACACAAGTAAAATACCCTTCGCAGATGTACTTTCTAAAACAGAAAAGAGATTTTATTCACCAGAAAAAACCAAAATAAAGAACGTACTAGTTACTTGTATGGAACTTATTTTGTTACTTTTACGTACCAACAACTTTTAATTTGAAATGTAAAATAGGTTTAATTCACTGAAAAACCCAAAATTAGAAACTTATATGGCTGCTTTCATGTACCAAACAAATTTCAATATCCGAAACCTGAAAGCGAAATTTTAATTATTTTGGTTTTCGTTTTACCAATGCAAGTGTTAATGAGGTATAAAATAGTTTATTTTAAGGGAAACTTTAAATATGTAACAATTTTGGTCACTTTCATGCACTACAAAATGTAGCAGTTGTCCAACCCTCGAATCGAAATTTGGATTTTTAAATTTTAATACCAACTTTGATTTTCCTATCTTCTAAAATAGTTTTTATTAGCAAAGAAAAAAACTTACTTCTATGTACCAAAAAAAAAATAAATATTTTTTGCAATTTCAGGGGGAAAAATATTTGGTTTTTGCTAGCTAATTTCGCGTCCAGAAATAGCTGTAAGCTTCCCAGCTCTGGAACTGCATTTCGGATTTTTCTGAATTTCAATACTATTTCCAATCCATCAGTGCAAATACGAAGTCTCTAGCTCTTCTGGGAACTTGGGAAAACCCCCATACAGACAGACGGACATCGCACATTCATCATTGCTATTCATAAGGATCCATAATATACTCGTATATACTTTAAGGTGTCCCATATTAATAACGAAGAAATTACACAGAGAATGACAAATTTACATATACACTTTTCACTTTTTTGTGAAAAGTTAATGGAATTCCTTTTTGATTTTTTCATTGTTTTCACGAAAATATATGCAGTGACATTTTTTTTTCATATGAACTAGAATCACCACTGATGTTCAACTATGAAAAAATTTCGTTTCATTCCGCCTGCTTTTTTTTATACCCTCAAAAAAAGAATATGGAGGGTATATTCACTTTGTCATTCCGTTTGTAACGCACCGAAATATCCATCTGAGAACCCATAAAGTACATATATTCTTGATCAGTGATGAAATCTAAGACGATCTGAGCATGTCTGTCCGTCCGTCTGGAAATCACGATTCAGTCCAAACGAAAAGGGTTAAGGCTGGTTGTCGCATACAGCTGAAACTGAAACTCAAACTGAATTCCATACGTTTGCGACTGAAACTTAATAGCAACTGAATTTAGCAGCTGAATCCGATTTTTCAGTTGGTGTTGACAGGAACTGAATTCTATACATTAGCAACCGAACTGAAAAAAAGTACTTTTGACTTATTTTCAGTCGCTGTCCGACTGAAATGTTATTTTTGACATGTAAAATTTGAAAACTATCACTTTATTTTGTTTGAATGAATATTCACCTTGCATTTTTTTGTAAAATTTAAATAGCGCGTATAAATAGTTGAAAAAAAAACGTAAACAAAGCCGACAAATTACATTTGCTTTGATTCAGTTTCAGCTGTATGTTGCAACCCACGCAACATTCAGTTGCTGTTTTAGAACTGAAAAAGTAAGAACTGAAACTTAAAAAAATTCAGTTTCAGTTTTAGTTTCAGTTTCAGCTGTATGCGACAACCAGCCTTTAGACTTTTAAAATTTAGTATAAATATATTTTGAAGCATAGCACAGGTTAATTTCGGAGATAGGCTAAATCGGGCAAGAGGGAAAAAAGTTCCCCTAAGAGTGGGTGCTGTTGGCTGAAGTAGTAGAACACGAGACTATGAAGCGAAGGGTCGTGAGTTCGAGCCCGCGCTGAGTCATGAAATATTCAGGCATGTTCCAGAAAAGTAAAAGTAAATGAAGTTGAATTTTTTAAATTTTTATTTTTGATTTTCTGCAAAACTAATAGTTTGCTGTTACATTTTTCAGTTAGAAATGAAAAATTATTTAAAAAGCATAAGGAAATTATAGCAAAAAAAACTAACAATTTTGGATAAAATCAAAAATAAAAATTTAAAAAATTCAACTTCATTTACTTTTACTTTTCTGGAACATGCCTGATTGTGTTGAATTCTTCTGATCAGCATTAGTGCGTGGTTGTGTTATTTGTTGCCAGCCTGTTTCAATGATGAAGGCATAGTCACTGGTCACTGAACATAATTGGCAGCGACTGACACTATCTAAAAGCAGAGTAACAGCACCCACCTTCGTCGGCCCTGTAGCAAAAAACTAGCCGTCGAAGTAAAAAAGGTTGAAATAGCTACAAAAAAAAACTGTCTATCTTCTCATCTTTCCTAATCTCTCCCCTCAATACTATGCCCTCGTTTTCAGTTCCGGCGCAATGCATTGCATATATAGGGCTCATCCCCTGAGTTCTGGTCCAAGATAAAAAAAAAACCAACCTCTAAAAAACAACATAATTTTTAAAGCTGTTTTGTAATTTTGTTAAGAAAATGATATATTTTTATATTAAAGAAGGCCCAACGCGTTAAACTTGGAGCCACAAAATAAAAAATTTTTGGACCCCGCTCCCATTGGTGGGCGTTAGTATAAACAAAAATAGTGTAAAAATTTAACAAATTGTTTTACTTAAGCCTACATTCCTTAAAAATAAAGTTTTTAAGCTTTAATGACGAAGCTGAGACGTAACCTGGTACTACTCTGCCCTTCCCCCCCCCCCCCTTCCCTTAATTGAACCTACAAAAAAATTTAGTTTTGTATATAATTATCCCAAACATTTATTTTTAGAGTTTTATGACAAAGGTGAAATATCTCCTCCACAGCCCTTGCCATAGCGACCCCGCCAAAATACAGCTTTAATACCCTCCAAAGAGATTTGGACCCCATAAAGTATGTATATTCTTGATCAGTGATGAAGTCGAACACGGTCTAGCAATGCCGTAGCTTCGTCTGTGGAAAACATGATATAGTCTATTTTTTAACCCCGCCCCGTTTAGTGGACGTTGACGTGCGATATTATATAAAACAACTCTGTCCCACCAAGTTAAACATTTTAAATTTACTTACTAAATATTTGGAGGATATTTAAGATTCGACCCGGTCGAATATAACGTTTTTACTTGTTTCATTATGAAAACATTATTGTCGTTACGTTTTTTCATAGTACGCGAATTAAAACTACTATGAAAAGCTGAAAAAAATTTTCATTTCACGTTTTCACAGAACCAGAATCGACCCTCTGGTAGGAAATGTTCGCCGCTGGGTATTGTTATCGGAACTCTTTTGATACTGCGAGAGTATAAGGAAAAAGTAAACTGAATGTTAGAGTTATTTTAAATAGTACAATAATCTAATGCTGGTTAAGCACGTTCAAGTGAAATTGCAATTTTTAGTTAGACGTTTTTAAAAGCCGCTTATTTCCCCAAGTCCAATTTTTCTTGTTTTCACGGTTCTCTGCCAAGCTTCTTCGATTTAGGAGTACTCCATAACTTTTCAGAAGTAACATAAAGAAAGAAATGTAATGTCCGGCTAGATTTTCAAAAAATTCCTATGTTGCCTGCGACTTTACTGCATCTCTATCTAACGTTAGGGTTGGATTTGAAATATGTTTATACATATGTATGTATATGAACAAAAGTGACGTAATTCAGAGTCTAATCCATACATATATCTCAATGTTTTAAAGAAATATTATGAAAAAATCGAATTTCAACTCTCGAAAGTACTTATGCATGTACAACCGATTGTTGGTCTAATGTACACCCCATATCCATATGTGTACATATTTACATACGTACATACTTGTATGTTACAGAAAATAGTTACATTATTGAAAAGTTCTATTTTATGATTTATTTTAGTTTTAGTATGCTTTACATTTTCACCTAATAACCGTAAACTTTACTTATTATTTGTTGTTAAATCTTAATTGCATGCCTTGTTTTTCATATTGTTTTTGTTGGTTCACATAAATAATATTTTCACATATAATTTTATTTAATAACATTTTGTTTGATGTTTTTATTTGTGTATACATACTAATACTAGCTTTTTTGGGTTTTGCAGAAATGATTGTTGGTTGTCAAAGCGTTAATAACGAAATACAAAGTAGAGATAACAAAAACAATGACGAAGAATTAAGCAGTAGTTCAACACGCCAAGTTAATACAAGTATAAAAGGTAAAACGGTTGCCTCAATAGTAGACGCTAAAAGTAGAGAGGCGCATACTTCATACGAAAATGTAGATGGCGATGAGTCAGCATCTTCGAATGGTAATACTACAATGACAAACTTTATGAAACAATCGTGCGCCTTTACTATAGACAACTTTAATGATAACGAATGTGATGCAGCTGCCCAAGCTGCAAAATATAAAAATATGATGGAACGTTTTCAAAATCGTCACCGACGTGGTGCTTCAATGTCAAAATTGGAAAACGAGAATGACTTATTAACGTCCACAAAAGGACAAACACCAACGGGCCTAACAAGTTCACAATCATCAACCCCCTTAACGTCGAGATCATCAGATCACCACTCATTATTCAGAAATGATAATAATGCAAACACATTGGAGTGTGACACTTCTACAACACAAAAGGTATTTTATTACATAGGAAATAATTCATGTGTTATGCTATAAACCAGGGCTCCTCAATGGGAGAAAATATTTAAGTATAATGTATTTGTGAATTTTTCATGTGTTAGTGACTGACTACGCAAGAGCGTACAAATAATGTTGCCAGACGACGTCATTTTTACGACTTTTTATGCCAAAAATAAAATGACATGAAATATTTAAATAAAGTTTTCATTAATATGTATTTCTTACATTTAATTAATACAGGCGAAAATTAATAAGGCTAAAATTATTTTAAATTTTTTTCCGAATTTATTAATGTACATAATGTTGGAATATTTTGACTTATATATTGCCATTTTATCTCACAAAAATATTGTGTTCCGTTATTTCTGTTTAAAAATAACGTGATTTAAATATTAAATTTGAACGAAATATTTAAAAGACCAAGTCCAGGAAATTATAATAGAGGAGTAAAAAAATCTAAATATGTAAGTGGAATCAAAACATTTTGGTTCTTACTTTTAATTAAGAGAAAAGACATATATTATAAAAAAGACTTACAAATCAAAAAATTTGCTTTCAAGTCAATTCATCTATTAAAATGTTTGTAATTTTGAAAAAATTCTATATAAGGACGCTACTAGACGTTGAAACTCGTACTTCTAGCAATATAATTCGAAAAATATTAGTAATAGGTGATAGCTACATTAAAGAAGCTAATTAAAAAATCTAAATAATAATAATCGGCAATGGAACTTCTGAGATATAGAGCCTCGGAAAAAAGAGCCTTATGTACCCTCTTCTCCCCATAAAACTTTTTGCAATAAAAAAATTTATAGGAACAAAAATATTAAACATACATATTTATAGTATAAACACAACTGGGACGAACTACGAATTTTTCTTACCGAATATTCGTCGTTGGAAATAAAACACATCTGTATGTATATATAAATCAAAATGCTCACAATATGTACGTTGAACGAAATGCGTCGTGCACTTTAAACTTTGCGATATGTTTATTTCAATTTCTTACACCGGTGAACGACGAACAAATCAGTATCAGGTGCCCAGGTTTCACATACTCAAACTGGCTTTTTTAGAGAAAAATATCTTTTATTATTGTATTGCTGTATGTAGCACGGAAATTTTTAGATCATGTTAAACATTCATTCTCCAACGCACGAAAATCGATCTTTCGGATGTGTTTTATCAATTCTTAACTCTTTATTTAATATAGTATTTCCTCCTGTTGCCTACTTTTTGATATGGTCACCCCATCCAGCTGTTAAATGAAAAGAATATTTTATTTACATAAAAAAAAACTTTTGATTTTAATAATTACAAAAACAAATTTATTGTGATGAAAAGAACACTTCCGAAGTAATTATTGAGAATATGTAGCAAAATGAATGTATGTACAATCCGGAATCAAAAGACTACAAATATGTTTATAGCCCGTTCAGCGTGCCACAAAATCAAGTAATTTCAAGTTGAAATTACGCATGAAATATAAAGTGTTCAGCCTGGTACATATGGCACTTGGGTTAATTTCGTAAACAGCTCTTAATATATTCTACACAATTGTACTTTTGATATTAAACGTAACAATATTTTGAATATGGAAAAAGAGCAAATAATTACTTTTAATTAAGCTGGATGCCATTAATAACAAAATAGCAACTAATAAATTAATGATGCGACACTTGAAAATTAATTCAGACATAAGAGTTCTGCAATGATCAATCACTTCTTAAAAGTAACAGAACATTTTATAGATTACAATAATTTTTCTGAAAATTTTTAAGTATTTGGCCAGCGACCGTACGTTTTAAATTTATTTATGAATTCATATAATGGTTGTAAGTCACTCATGGTTGAAAAATGTGTAGGATTTTATTCAAAAACATTGTTGTATATTGTGATTTCTGGTTTATTTCGACGAAATTAATAAAAATTAGTTAATTTCATAAACGTCAAAATGTATTGGAAATTACTTAATTTCAACTTGATTTCGGCCGAAATCACCTTACAATTTTTTTTGTTCATTATTTTAATTTTTACATTTGCAAAAATAGTAAACAAATTTATTCGTCGTTATTGTGTTTCGTACGACGAAATTATAGAACGAATTTTTTCGTCGTACTGATCGAAATTAGTCGTTCGTCCCAGTTGTGTTTCAACCATTATTTATATTTGTTAGAAATCATGATGTCTATTAATTATTCTGCTTATTAAATGCCTCCCAATACTTTTCATATACATATGTATGTATAACGCCCTACGACTGTAGATATTCTCGAAAAGTATGATAGAATGGCGTTTTCAGTTTTCTACTACGCATTTCTCATTGATGAACCTTAAAGTTTCTGTGTATGAAATATTAAAATTTATTTATATTATCTTACTTCTAAGCAAAAAAGTACGCGGATAACAAATTTTTTAAAAATTTGCAGTTGTTATTCAGTGAAATGTTCAACTAATACTTTTTATGAAAATATATTTACACATATATATATAACTTAACTTTAAGTCGAAGTAAGAAGAAAATTTAATTTCAGCTATTTTGTAAAAAATTATGTGATTTACAAAATATTAAAATTATCAGCAAAAATGATGTTCGGAATTTTTACAGAACACAGAATTTATTTTTATTAAATTAAACACATATTTGTTATCTTCTATGTACAAATATGTAAATAAGAGGAACACAATTGGGGAATCCATACGGAGTGCTATTTAGTCATATCCTATAAACTAAGAACGTCGAGATCTGTTGAAAACTTATTTTTTGCAAAATGGGGAAAGCCAATAACTTCCCAATTTTTTTAAATTTTCAATTTTCTTAGCTGGAAGTTAAAAAAACCTGGAAAATGCTTGGCCTTAAAGGCTAGTCATACAACTTCCCGCTAATTTAAAGACAAAGTTAACAAAGTTCTTTGTTGTGGTGTTCTATACTTTTGAGCTCTTCAGGTTCAAAGTCTAATAAGAGTTTTATAAGAAATTATTTTAATTTTCAAACTGTTATATCATAATGCCTCTGTTTCATTGGTTTTACACTAAATCAACAGTAAACTTTAACCTAATTCCAAAATAACAAAACTTTTCTGCTTTTGTGTGTTTATGTATAAACTCACAAAAGCGAATAGAAAATTACGCAACCAAAAGCATAACTCTATGTACAGACAATTGTCAGATCTAGCAATATTGGGATAAATTTTTTCAGAAAATGTCTAACAACAGTATGAACTTCCAATTTTTGTCTTGCAACGTTGTAAGACAATAATATTGTGATACATCTTTCAATCGTCTGAACAATCTATTTTACCATTGTCAGATAATTGCCAGACATTGTACCCTCATTTTTATTGACAGATGTATATGAACTAGTTCATCTGACAATGACAACATTGTCAGAGAATTATTCTCTATATTTTCATACAAAAGCCCAAAAAAAAAATTTTAAAAACAAAACAGGGAAGAAACAAAAAATAGTAAAGAAATAATTTCCTATAATTTATAGTTTAATATGTCTACAAAAGCCATAACCGCCAAAAAAGGTTAAGCGTCATTCTCTTCGAAAATATATTTTTTTTATATTTATTTCGACCATCTGTCAAAGTATCAAAGCCCTGTCAAGTAGAACTGCAAAACTATCGATAGTCGCGCCATTCGATAGTTTCGATAGTTTTTTGCGATGCTATCGATACTATCGATAGTTTCGAATTCTCGGAAAATTGTCTATAGCAAAAATGTATGTAATTAAAAATTAAAATTATTTTATTAAGTAATCTGTTAGCAGAAACGGGAGACCGTTGAATAGTCGTCCACTTCTACCCGCCGCAAATTTCATGTATGTACCAAAGCCGTTATTAAATTTTTTTTTTTTTAATTTTAATAATTTTTATCATTACAAAAACTTAAAGGCGGCGAAATTTCAAAGTTGCATTTTTTATTTCAAAGCCGCTGTCAGAGTCTTTTTATTAACTTCGCTTTTACTTTTTGAATACCCTGATTTTTCTCGATAGTATCGCTATCGGATAAAAAACATCGATAGTCCACTTAAAACTAAACTATCGATACTATCGATAGTACCATCGATAGTTTTGCAGCTCTACTGTCAAGTACTGTTACTGAAACACAATTTTGTCATAAGTGCATTTTCTATTTCAATTTTTAATTCGCTTATATATTTCTAATAACTGCAAAATTTCCGTTAATCCAAAAATTTCTTTTTCGAGTGCAGAAAAACTTGTGCCAAACAAAAACTGAATATGGTGCCGAATTTTTCTGATCTGCATTAATACATGCTTGTATTACTTGTTGTCGTCCTATCTCAGTGACGAAGGCATATCATTGTTCAATGAATATTGATGGCACCGATTTTCACTATCATGTACGAAAAAAGATTAACAGCACTCTCGTCGACCCTGTAGCAAAAAATTCGACTGCGAAATAGAGATTAAAATAGCTACAAAATTTCTCCGTCCTCTCATCCTTTTTCATCTGTTCTCTCAATACTAACACTCCTTTAAGTACTGGTCCTATAACTGATGTTCGCTGATATTAAGAATGTCATAAAATGTTTTCCCCTCCACAGAAATGTGTTGTCTTATAGAAAATTTAAAACTATTAACACATCATACTCCATTACAATCCTTCCTATCCAATATTAAGGGTTTATAACAGTATAAACCAGTGATGTACACTAACACATAAACACAGTTGAGTTTCGTAAATTTTTATTATTTAATTTTATATTCCGTTGGTACCAGTTGGATGGTTTGAGGTTCTGTACAAATCTAATCTTTATCATTTCATAATTTTATAGTGAAGCTTAAATCGATTCCATCTTAAATATAAACACATACTTAAATTTAAACAAACGAATTATGCATGTGTTTCAGCTCTTTGTTCTGAGATTCATTTTATGCTGAATCTAAGAAAACGGTATGATTACAATTTTAAAGCATCAGTATATCTTTTAGCGGACTTTGTTATCAACAAACAACGAATTTCGTTGTGTGGTCAAAATTAGCAAACTAACAGCCATACCTAAATACGGGCGGAAAACGGAACGTTTTTTTCCGCTGAGCTTTAACGCTGAAATGCCATACCTAAACAAAAGCGGCAACGTTATGTCAAAAAAACAATAAGAACAGGGTTATCAAACAAACAAATTAAACAACCCTGATTATTTCAACAGCTGGACGGACGACATTTGTGATTTTGTTATTGAAATTTTGTACAAATTACAAACGTGCATACATATGTATGTATATAATCACATTGCAAATATTTTCTTATCTCCATTTTCTAATACGAAGTGCACAAATTTTTCCTTTTATTAATTTCACTTTTGTAAATTTTTGCTTTTTTTCTCTGGTTACAATTGTTTTCTTTTGCAACTAACTTCATTATAAAACGCTCTGTCAAAATCGGATTTTCTAATAGCAAAGCGTTGCCGCCGCGTTATTTCGGTATGCTCCATACAAAATGTATGGACATGAGAACTTTTGACAGTTAAAAAATGCTTGCCGCCCGTATTTAGGTATGGCTGTAAGCACAATCATAAGTGGGTTGCCAAATGCTTATATTATTGCCAGTTCCTTCAGTGACGGGTATCTCATTGTCATATATGACTCCCCCCTCCTTATGATTCGAGTCTCTTCGAAGCAAAACCTTTCTGAACCTCAAAGCTACCAAAACACAAGCAATACATAAAATTAATGAGTAAAGTACATAAGTATGATGCGTATTACAATCTTCATATATAATTGCTTTAATTTCCCCTAAGTTGTCAAACTTAGGAATTTCTATTAATTCAGCAACATTATTTTCTAACTTCTGTTGATTAGGAATAATTATGTCCGTTTTAATTTCAAGTCTTTTGATTTTATATTCATCTATTTCTAGTTCACAATTTTGAAAATTTATTAAATAGTTTCGAATGAGTCTATATTTATATTCATTGCACGTACTTTTCAAAGTGGAATTAATATTTATTAACAAAAGGTTTCCAAAATCCAATTCTTGTATCAACTCCTGAGTAAACTTTCTTTTTGTGCATTCATCATATCGACGCTTCCATTCTATAACGTTCTAAGTGTACTTAGAACGTTTTTAATGTTCTTGAATTTTTGAATCCTACGTTCTCTAATTTAAATACTGTCAAAATTTGGTTAAGATGGGCCGATCCGTTCCAAACTTATAGGCATAAATATACTTAGACCACACACTTAACATAGACTACACACAAAACTTTGAGAGCTCGTAACTCAAAACTCACATTTTCGACTTAGAATGTTATAGAATGGAGGCATCGATATGGTTCATTTACAACATTTTTACTACATTTATAAGTTTTTTCCAAATTATTTATATCTTTTTCAGTATTTACATAATATGTATAATTTTTTATGCTTACAAATCTAAAAATGCTTAAATTAACCTGCATATAATCTATATTTGGTATTGGTACAACAAAAATTGTATTTTCGTAATTTTTCAAAAATATTGGAATTAATATTACAAACAATATAACGTCCTTTGATAGTTGTCCCAAAGAACATTTAATATAACTTAACTTATCACTATTAATTTGATAAAAATCAATTTCTTTATTAGTTAAAAAGAATCTGTTCATCATTTGATGTTTTGAACTCATTATGTTATCTTGAATTCTTTAAATTATATATTTTATTTCGTTTATTAACAAACTTAAATGATTATATTTTATAAGTTCTAATTTGTTTTCTAATTCTTTACTGTGTGTTTCGTTAAATAATTCTTTGTGGGATTCCAAAATCAGTTTAACATTTAACATGTATTTCTGTATATCGTTATTTATTGCTATTTGTTTATTCAGATTGTCTATAATATTATGTTGGTTCACATGTACTTAAGTATAAAATTCAAACCAAAAAAGTTTGGCTTAGGTATGATGGAACAAAAAATTCAGAAAAATGGAACATGAAGAAAAATAATCAAACGGTAACACGGGTATTATAACAATAACATGTTAACATCAGGTTGATACAGTTCTCGGATTCTTTTTCACAATAAAATTTGTGTAAATAGGAACTGTATCAAATTCAACTAAGCCACCTAATAAGTGGAGACAAACACAATACACATGAGCACTGATGATGAAAGAGTTGCGTCTTTCGAAAACAGCTGTTCTGCTCTGCTGTGTAAGTTGAATAAAACTGATGTTGACTTTCCTTTGTGCCTTGGAATATTTATCATGTCTTTCTGAGATTTAAAAACAAATTTCGAACAATTAGCCTATGAATCTTAATTCAATTTAATATAGCAATATAAATGTTCGTTAAAATTCTTACTACATATCAATTAAGATTTTTTTTTTTTGCATAAGACCGTTAATCTTTTTGTGATATGGTTATGTTGCATTGAAGGACCGATATGTACTATGCATGTACATAAGTACAGCAATTTGAACCAGAGCTCAGATTTACTCGATTTTACTCGCGAGTGAAAAATACTCGCGAAGAAGAGTACTCGAAGATTACGAGTGTTACAAAAAGTTCACTCTCCACTCGTTTGTTTTAGGTGGGAGTACTCGCGAGTGCTCCTTTTTAAAAAGTAAGAGTGGGAGTAAAAATCTTCGAAATAGAGTTTACTCTTACGAGTAAAATCGAGTGGAAAAATAGAAAGTGTGTGTCTTTGCTGACTTGTGTGTGCGCGTGGTTTTTGGGTACTCTTTCAGTCTTGCCATACAGTGCGCGTGTGCGGAGCAATTAGTTGGTTTTATAAAAAAAAGTTTTATTATATTTTTAAAAGTTTACTTATATTTTCTATATTATAATGAACAATAAAGACATAAATAATACTATACTTGCTACTAAACACACACGCACGCACACACACAAATCGGCAAAAACAAACAGTTTCTATTTTTCCACTGTATGAGAAAGACTGAAAGAGTACTTGGCAAGAGTATAATCTGCTCGATTTCGAGCGTATTTTACTCGCACTCGAAATCGAGCAAAGCATATGCGCTCTTATTCGAGTGGCATAGAAAACTAGAGTACACTCGACATATTTTTTTCACTCGCAGGAGTACTCGCGCTCGAATTCGAGCGAGTTTCACTCTCTACCCGAATTCGAGCGAAGATTTCAGAGCTCTGATTTGAACAAACAATATATGTACTTGATATGGGGGTAATATCAATAAATTTTTATGAAGTTTTTCTTATTTAACACATTGTTGTCACAATACTAATATATAAATGAAATTTATTTGTTGGTGGTTAAGCAATGTCTATATGCATTTCATTGGTAAAGCACCAATGAAATGCATGTAGACATTGCTTAACCACCAACAAATAAATTTCAATAAATTTTTATAAATTTATTATTGCTTGATTTATATTTAAATATATTTGTGTAATTATATACACAAATTTAATTATTTGTATTTACATATAAATAGGTTAATTATTTTTAAATATTGTTTCAGGTCAAGTTGCGTGTGCGAGATCGTAGCACCTCACGTGTGCGTGATTCTTCAAAACGTCACAGCTGGTCGCCGCGTTCAAGTACAAATGAAAATAATATACAGAACCCACAACCCCCTACAGTGGCAACAACTACAAATTCAACAACATCTGCTGCACGTAAAGTCAATAAAAACGCTAACAACCCATCCCACATGCACTTACCAAAAGGTGCATCAAATCTTGTTGCGAATCGTACACAATTTACTCCTCGCTCCACAGCCATGCAGTTGGCGCTAAAACAGGTGGACTTTTTGTGCTCCCAACCTCCTTTAGCCGACTTTAAACATCTCAACGCTGATGGTGATGATGTGAGTGAAGCTGGTACTTACACATTGGATGGTGACAACTACACAGAAGAACAAAAGGATCTAATGAATATTGATAAGAATGGTCAACCTATTTGGAGAAATACACGAAGAACAAAAAACCGTCCAAAACAACTGGATGCTGTAGCTCCAACACCCAGAACACAGAGTGCTATGGAATCGAAACGATCAAATAATGTTTTAGAGGTTAATTACTACCATGATTCCGAAGCTTTGGTATCGCGTCCGAAACAAAATTCAGATTTATTAATGGGATCCCATCAATCAGCTGGAGCTTATTTGGAGAAAATAAAATCTCGAGTATTACGCAACATGAACGCTACAAAACAAATGGATATAAAACAAGACATATTAAAATCAACTCACGTTCATCCGGGTAACGACGAAGAAGTTGCCCCTGACATGGGTTGTTTCACAAGTATTACCGCAAGTGGCGTATTGGCCAAGCAAAGAACACTGGATGCACGTCCAAAATTATCTCGGCATTGTAGTCTATCAACGTCTCAAATTGACAGCTCGGAGTATGTAAGCAATGAAACAAAATTGAAAAGTTCTGGTACACCTGCATTGGCCGGTGGATTTACTGATCATCAAAAAGCTGAATATCGACTGAATGTTTTTACAAACCAAAAAGACGCCTCCCAAAAATTTGCAGCTACAAGAAACCTAATTGAAACTCCTCCTGAAACTCCAACAGGATCACAACCAAAGCCGAACCTAAGTGAAGTTGCAGTATTAAAAACGGCGCAAACGAAACATGATTGGATTCAAGAATGGGCTCGTAATGCCCGTGCTCGTAGTTTGGCGAATGACCGTAACTTTAGTGTTGGCATACGACAAGCTAATCAGGATATACTAATGACTAGATCATATACTTGTGCAGATACAGGAAATGAATCTCTAACTGATGACAGCGTTCATAGTGATCACAGCAAACAGTTTAACGCAAAGTTAAACCGTTCACTGGCAGAACGTTTCCATTTACCTGGAAATGGTGGCAGTGGGGAATGTGATTATGCCAGTGACCCGTCTCTTACTACTTCCACTTCATATTCCAAACCACCTAAAAGCCCTACTAAAATACCTTCGCCACTACATTCTTTAGGCAGAGCTCGTAGTGCAAGTCGCACTAGAGCATCTTTACAGAATATAATGCCCGCTGAAGAAGAGGACTATTTGCAACAAACTGCAGCCGCTATTAATAATCTGCAGCAAAATCTTTCGCGTAACAATTCACTAAAGTCTCCATCTCATTCGGCATCACCGCGTGCGCATTCAGCACGTTCACATATAATGTACTCTCCGGAGGGTACAGGTGCTGACTGTAGTCCACAGCACAGTCTAAATGCTCAGCGTCAAAGACAAACTGTAAAAAATTTGATGACTAGCAGTATAAATGAGCAGCAGTTGCAAATGCTAACTAGTGGCGAATATTTGCTACGTCAAATGAGGATGCGCAAAAATTCCTTTGATGGTAATTTGACTGGCAATGGTTCACCTCATAGAAGAGTACTTCAGGGCGGTGGATCTATCCAAGTTCAATCATTAACAACTTCTGCGGCTTCTAATGATCAATCTCCGCCATTGAGAAGATCAAGTTCATTTTCTGCTCGTGTTGCAGCCACTCAAAGAGTAGCCCGACCTAACTTTCAAAATCTATACACGCCTCCTGCAGCACGCCATAGTTATGGCATGAGTGTGGCCCCACAGCATCATCAACAACAAATGGAATCAGGACAAACAGTTAAGAAGTCTGCTAGTAGCAATAATTTTGATCATATGTATAGTGATTATGATGACAATTTACAGTATTATATTAATGACGAAGATGATCAGCATGACATGGTTGAGGAATACTATTCCAGTGGTGCTGAGGATAATGTCGACCAAGAATATTATAACAACCAGCAGGAGCAATTGGAAACGGAAAATAGTGTACCTTTATCAAATACTAGATACAACAAAGCTGTTTTAATGCGTATCGAGCGTAGCAAACAAAAAGTCGCTGGCAAGTCCCAATCATCTCCGCCGATGAAACCAAATTGTGCATTGAGCTCAGCAGCTGCAGCAGCAGGCGGAGTTATGGCATGCCCTAACACGCCTGAATTGCCAAGAAGGAGCGTTAAAAATGCTACGGCCCGTTCAAGTGCCAGTTCACAACGTCAGTCAATGCCAAGAGATACTAGTCTTAGTCGTTTAGCGCAGCAAGTGCCAAGCTCGTTGGCTTCAGCTAAAAAACAACTATTACAAACTGCTGCTAACGTACCGTCCACTGCGACAACACAGCGTTCCACATCTGGTCAAAGAGCTCAGCCACGTTATCTAGATATATCGAAATATAAACCTGCCCAAAGTAACCAATTTTTACGTAAAAACGATGCCAAAAGTACTCTTAAGCAAACTTCGAATGATATAATGAAACGCAGTCCAAGTAGTTCTTCTGTGGGTCTGTCTCGCACAGATCCTTCGCGAGCAAGTAACCGTTCTGTACGATCAGCGACATCTGTTATGACTTCAAGTGGAACTTCATTGGGTAGTGGTAGGGCTTCTTCCACTGTAAGAAGAGATACTTCCAGTAAGTGCAACATTTATAATTAGTATATCAATTTTGTCTACATACTTCCATTTGGTCGACACTTTAGTAACCAAACAAAAGGAAGCTGAAATGGTCATGTGGAAGCGAAGATCTAAATATGACCCAATGAAAGCTGCAGCTGAGGACAGACGCAAAAAAGAAGCTAAACGTTTAGCACATGTTCAGCAGAATGGAGTTCCTAGTATGCCGGCCGAGAGGTAATATTTTAATTTTGTTCTTACAAACAATATATGTTTAACTCTTGTTTTCAAAAACTATTGTCTAGGTTGGTGTGAAACTAACGTGAGATAATTATTATAATCAAATTGGCAAAATAGCAAATATGTAAAAGTATTAATTACCTATCGAAAATCGATCTAGCAAACAAATAGAACTTTTATTTCACAAAATATATAAATAATCTACAGACAGTTCTGCCTAAAATATGAGTTTAATCGGTTAATAAATCTTTCGGATTACTCGATGTATCCAATAATAAATTCATTAATTCTTTAAACAGAATTTTTGGTTACTCAAACATGCGATTGATGAAATATTTTGAAAGTTCATATGCATTTCAACCAAGTAAATTTATCAGAACAGCCTCATATTTACAATGCATTACCTAACGCAAAAAACTTACTTCGGAAAGTTTGTGATGTAATTCATAATCAACCCATTTTTGTTTCTGCCTGAAATTATGCAACACATAAATTTAGAATGAGAATATAGTTTTAAAATCAATTTCTTTTGCTTAATTATTATTATAATTTTTTTTTGTTAGAATGGAAAGTGGATGAAACAGTACAACTTTTCATATCTACATATGTATATGTATCCAACTCAGTCTAGCATCAGACCTCAATTTTTTCCAGAACCATATTCTTGTATAGACAGTAAATGTTTCTCATATCTGTTTTAGGCATCACAAGTGTCATATAATGTGAATTTTTTGAGCTAAGCAACATAAGCATATTAATTCGAATTGAACAAGCATGGTACAATTATCAGGCAATCCTACTTGTTCAACTGCTTTATGTTTAAATTTCATAAAATTGTCAGATTTTGTTTAGAAAATTCATATATTTTCTACCACCAATATACGTTTGGTTTTTGATGTTGGTGTTTTGTTGTAGAACTGGTGTTAAATGATAATTGTTCCGTGGTAGCAAGTATTTCAAACGTGAAAAGCTCAAACACTGAGCTCTAACAGTATATTTTTAAATATATGTATATCCATTTAAGTTTTTTGATAAGTGGTGTGTTTCTCTCTCAAATTGTCTACTATCATTTAAAGTTTGAAATAATCATTTGCTTAAACTAAATTGTCTTATTGATCGAATAAGGAAGTTCGAATAACCGACTAAACGCCTAAAAGATAATTTAAATTAACATAGAGACTTTGATTAATTTGTATTTGTTAAATAAAAAACTAACATAACGAAACAGTACAGAATTTTGAGAGTAAAAGCAAAATACTCTCTGAAGTTGTCAAAATAGTCCAAAATTGCTAGAACGCAATAAAGTAACCAGTTCCTCCTTCATTGGAAACCGCTATAAAAGGTGAATGAAAGTAAACTGCAAAAAAGTAAAAGCAACGTATGCATACTGTTTATAACAAATAAAAGCAGAACTATGCAAAAAGTTACTATAACCTCAAATCTTTAAAAAAACATTCAATTTTGCTTTTTCATAAATTTTTAAACAAAAGCTTTTTTCGGATAATTTTTTTAGTTTCAAATGTATACAAAAACCAGCGTTGATAATTTAATTCGTTTCCGAATTTACCCAAAGAAAATGTTCATGCAACTTCGTAAAGGAAAAGAAAAATATTACTCTTATTTTTTCTTAAAATTGCACAAAAATTGTTATCTGGAATACTTTGGACTAATTTGTGCGAGTTCGGACTGTTTTGTTATGCATGTGGAACAGGTTTATTATTAGAATGTAGAACGGTATATTGTGCTTTAGAAATTTCGTAGTAGAGATATAAACATATAGAATATTTAAGATTTATTTAAATATATGTATAGTATGATAAAGTAAACAAATAAAAAGAAAAGTAATCATTGATTTTTTGGTATAATTTTGATATTTATTTAAACGTTGTTTAAGCGGAAGTTTGAAATAATTGTAGGAGAGCCAGTGGAACTTTCCTGATACAATCTCCATCACGTAGGATATGACAGGCTAGATGAGCCCAAAGAATTGTGGATACACTACAGGTGACAGTTGTTGACCACCTACAGTGTCGCCTTTCTGCGTGTCCACTCCTCAATTATGCTTAACAGCTCAACTGAGGGAGTATCTATATCTTCGTAAGACTGCTTCACCCAAGGCCGAACTCGTTCTTGTGCACTCGTGCGCCATTTCATTTCCCTGAATGCCTTCACGCCTCGGAACCGAAACTATATTGACGTCATCTCTTTCAATCCAAGCCAGAGATTGAATGGATTTCAGTACACACTTCGGTTTTATCATTTCTGAATTCAGTGCCCTAATAGCTGCCAAACTATCTACACAAATGCCTATAGTTTTAGTCCCGAACAGAGCCTATCAGTTATTTTTGCAGCGTTGGTGATGGTATAAACCTCTGCCTGGAAAACAATGGAGGTGTCGGGTAGGTTAAAAGATATTGAAAGACTGAGACCCTCGGAAAAAATCCCAAACCTGTACTTGTTTCCATTTTCGAGCCGTGCGTATAGTACCAATACTGCATTATTTCGAGATGCAGAGTTTTCCATCCGATCTTCTTTTCAGGGAAATAAACTGAAAATGGTCTGTGTCAAAGCTCATAACGGGAGTCATGTAATCAGTTTGTCTCTCCAGAATCTGCCATCCAAACATTATAGAGAATGAACGTTTTGTATGTTTTTCGAGAAAAGTTGCCACTGTTTTGGAATGGTTTCTGCGCAAATTTCATACGTGACAAACACAAATTTTAAAAACTTGTTTTTGTTTCAGATGGTTTTTCTGGGATCGATTGTATATTTTCAAAATAAAATACACAGTATTCCAAAAAAGATTTTCTACAGAAGATATTAACGCACATTTCACAATGTATAAAATATATACTCGTATACATATTTAAAAGCATTTTTATTTATTCTTTCTTTCAATGTTGCGTATACTTTTTTAATTAAATTTATTATGTGGCATTTTGACAATATTAAAAATTGCATTGCGAGCGAAATGATGATTATTAAGAAAACAAGTTTTTAGTTTTATTTCTTGGATTTTTTACTAAACTAATTTTTTATTTAACTTTTATTTTTAAATATATCTTATAAAGAATTCAATAAATTAGCAGCACATTAGCCATTCACAGATATTTCATTATTGTTCGCTGGATCGAAATAAATAATTTGTTTACATACATCTAAGTATAAGGCAGAACTTTTCCCATTTGTTTGCAATAAGCAGTTTAATTATAGTTATAAAAATATTTCTGACCCCTTATTTTAGTGTATTTATTTTATTGTAAACGATTTCAATTAATTTATTTATTATTTTTACATTTTATTACGTATTATCACAATTTGCAACAAAAACAACTTCAACTACAATTTACATAACACAATTTCTATATATGTTCTTTTTTATTTTCAAATATTTTTATATAGACAATCAAGATCTCTATATCGTCGTGGCCAATTATGACTAGAAGGCTTACTTGTAACAGATCTTTAAATACGAAACAAATTCGATATAAATATATACATATAAATAAAATACACATCTTTCCTGTGTATTTCCTCCATAGACTTAGTACAATGTACTATTCTACTTTATACTAACCAACAATTGTAACAACAAACAAAATGATAACAAAACAAAAAATGCTTTTAAACGGTGATTGTAACACTAAATATTACGGCAAGTAATAGATTATAGTGTTTTTATTAATTAACCGTTTTTGTATGAAGTAAATAATTAGAACATAATAAAGATAACACCATATCATTTAAAAGAAATGTTAAAAGGTGAACGAAGTGCAATTAAAATTGTTATGATTTCTAATTTTGACGCCATACCCACTACATACCCACTGCTAAATCTCGTACGAATATCAAATAAAAGTAATTATTAATGCAGTTTTCTTTGTTTATTCTTCTTCTTTATACTTATCTGTTTATGTTGATTTGAATGCCCTTACTACTTCTACATACTTAGCTATTGTTCATTTAACAAATTGTGTTGCATTTTCTTAAACAATTTTGTAGAAATCAACGAAATCATTTCCATAGTCAACGAAAGCATTTGTAAATTTCATTAAGTGACTTCATTGAAAATCATAAACACATATCGTCACCTTAAAGACCAAACAACCTATCAGCAGTTTTCAAAAGTTTACAGGAGAGAGAAAAAACGTTATAAAATTGGTACTATTTGCAATATTGAAACGAAAATTATATATTCTGGTTAAAATGAAACCAGAAGTATATATCGGTTGAGAAAGCTTTGTTTTTCTAAACGCAACTTATGATATGGCGCTTAGGTTATTTGAAATTGTAAAAATCTGAAACCAAACAACCTATCAGCAATACTAGCATTCCTTTGAACACATGAATGTTATTTACATTAAATTTTAACAGTTATAGTTTCTTTTACTTGTTTAAACAAAACAAGTGCTTAATGTTTGCTTGTAACAAAATTAACATTTTTCATGATTTTTGGTGATTTAGTTTCCTTTGTTTTTAGTACGTCACGGCCTTCTAAAGTAAACATTTTTTATTTTTTCTAAAATTTTCAATTTTTCAATAAAGTTATAGTTGTTTTTACCAAACATCTATTTTTTATTTATTGTAATGTTAATAACTAAATAAAAAGTTAAATTAAAAAAAAACATTTCTTTAAATAAAACTACCACAAAAAACTATTGTCATCTATGGAATACATTTTATTGCGTTTTAACACTTTTTTTCTTCCCTTCTAACAATAAATAAAATTTAATAAAACACATAGAACAACAAATCAAAAGTAACTGTTCTTCAAAAAGAAAAAAATTAAATAAATAGTTACTCTGATTTCTTCTTTGGCATGAGTGCTGATAGGTTATTTGGTTTCAGAAAATTGTACATTTGCTGATAGGGTATTTGGTAATTTGGTAATAGCTTGGTTATTTGTCATATTAGACGTTCAAAGTTTTGCATACATATGCGTTATGATATAGGGAATAATATTAAATAAAAAACTCAATTTTGAAATTTTTGCTGATAGGTTGTTTGGTCTTTAAGGTGACGATATGGTATATACATATGTGCATATGAAAATGTATTTTTAACGCTTTATATGTGAAAACTTTTATTTCAAAATAGACGTGTTTGAACTTTCAATAGAAAAAAAAATTGTTCTGAAAAGAAATTTCTAAGTTTTAAGATGTAAACAACAATTTAAAAGGTTTAGTTTACAGAGTTGAGGCTTTTTAATGTACATACTTAGCTCTTACATCAAAAAGATATTATTCACTTAATAGAAGAATTGAAAGAAAAATAATATGAATTGATTTGAATTAAAAAGTTTTTCGTAATGCAACGCCTTGACCTAACACCTACAAAATTTCTAACACGCAAAACGATATGTTTTCCGAAGATTAGAAACGTTTTTGCAGATTTAAAGTTAAATATTACTAACACTGCCAAAATTATAATAAAATAAGTTTGTGAATTCACAAGAATTTTTCTTAAATTAGATACTTTTAGTAAGGGTTGAATACATCGAGTATTTTTCATAATCATCATACTAGCAGAATGAATCAGTACTGATTTTAAGGCCGGCATGTATTCTCATTAGCTTTCTTTTTTCAGTTTTTCCACTTTTGAAAATGGTATTACCTACAAAAACTGTATTTCTTACAAAAACATTAAAATTAGCTGGACAAAACTTTAAATACAGGCTAATATATAGATAGATAGAACATCTCTTACATTAATGAAATAATAAAAACAATTCAATATTTTGTTGGGGCAGCCCGACTATCCATAATTGCCTGAAGACGCCGAGGAATAGAAAGGACCAATTTTTCAGTTTCTGACACGGTTATATCTGACCAGACTTTATTGAGAGCCTCTTTTAGGATGTCCTTGCTAGAAAGTTGTTCTTTTCCCAATAACCTTTTTATTAAATCTCAAACTTGTTCTATTGGGTTTAAGTCGGGTGATTGGGGTGGGCTATAAAGCTGGACTGGGGCATAATAAAGCAGCAACTCTCTCAATGAATGCGCGGTGTACTTATGATAATTGCCCTGTTGGAAGATCCAATGAGGTCAGAGGTTCACTTTGTTTACAGATGGTTTCAAATTATCTTGCAATATGGTTTTGTATAGGTGCTGGTCCATTATACCATCAGCGAACACCAAATTCCTAACACCAAGAGCTGCTATTGTTCCCCACATTGCTTTACAGTTGCAAGTAGATTTTTTGTTTGAAGAGCAGTGTTAGGTTGTCGCCAGACTTTTGCACGGCCATTATTTCCAAACAAATTAAATTTGGACGCGTCAGTGAAAAGCACTGGCTTCCAGAACTATATGCCTTCTTTTTATATTTAGCTGCAAACTTCAATCTTAGCCGTCTACGTTTTCAATTATAAGCGGTTTCTTGCGTGTAACTGCTTCTGAAGCCGTTCTCTCAATGCCCTTTGCACCGTTTTTGGATGAACATGTTTCCTTAGCGTGTTAGCCATCTCATCTGCTAACTTTTTTTGCGCTCAGCTTAGGGGTTTTATTCACCTAGGGTTAACATCTAGACTGGACAGTTTTTTTGTTCGACCACTTCTGGGCATGTTTTCCAAAGAATCATATTCTTTCTACCTTCTAACTATATTTTGCACACTAGAAAATGGGATATGTAATATATATCCAATTTTTCTGTAAGACGTTCCTTATTTTTACACAAAAATCTATTTCTTTTCCTTTACCAATAATCTCGACTCAAATACACAAGAACACAACAAGAGAACGACTAAAATTACTATTTGACAGCTTAACAACGAATTTAAGAAAAATATGAAATCTAGCGGTACTTTCTTAAAAAAAAAATAATAATAATAAAAGAGTAATACGCAGCATGTATTTAAACTTTTGTCCAGTGTATTTTCCTTTTGTTGTAAAAATTGCCGTTGGGCTTGCAATATTGTAAATTTTTTTTTATATTTTTGGTCTTCCATAATGCCCAATAAAACTGCATAAAATTGTTTTCTTGGATATTTACTTTTCTTTAAAATCATAATTTGGAAACTGTATTTTAACTTTAATCTCCTACTGTATATTCTTATATTTATTTTGCAAGTTAAATCACTTTTGGTAAGTACGAAATTTCCCAACTATAATGATTACACTGCTCAGCAGCAAAATCCTCCTTTAAATAAAACTATGGGTACCATATGGATTTTCATGCGCTGAACTCATATCCGTTTTCGGTTTTTTTCCATCAGGTTGAAATTTTTTTATAGGCGTGACAAATTTTCCCCCCTAAATTATTCAGGTACGGAGACATATTTCACCCTAACTCGAGAACGAGTCTTCCGATTTTCAAAAGTAAAACAAAAGATGCGTAACAAAATTGTAATTGTAATTTTTCTCTATCTCTAATCGTTTTGAAATTATTTGGAAATTAATTGAGAAAAAAATTTTTTTTCGAGCAAAATTCGTAATATTTTTCACTTTAAAAATGGAATCAAAAAATTAAAGCAAATATTCAACATTTTGCCCACTTTTCTGAGAACAACATATCTTAAAAATAAAATAAGCTATAAACCATAAAAATCGGTTAAAAAATTTATATATTATTGTCAATTTACCGCAGGTACCCAATATTGTAATGCTACCAACCTTGCATACGTATGACGATAGCATTTCGTTAGATGAGCAGGTAATGGAACTAAAGTGCAACGGTATTTTGCGTGGCTCATGGAGTTAAAAATAGTATTTTGCATTTACCTGTGATTTCAAATCGAGAACATTAGGATAAATTCTGGTATTTATTGTAGCAGTACTCGTATATATAGAAGTTGATGGACAATAAGTGAGTCAGTTTTAATTTGAATATCGTGCGGTTAAAATCGGCAACAGTAAATAGATCTTATAGTGTGCTTTGTTATTGTGTAAAGAAATAAAGCAATTAAACAATCCACAAACGCTTTACAAAATGTTAAGGAATTGTAACAAATCTCCAAATTTATTTTGTTATGTATATGGCGATCTAACTTGAAGCTCTCAACGGCAGACAATAACTTCCCAGATTAAAGATGCTTATCACCATTATTTTTGGTTTCCTATTGATGATAGAGATAAAAATTGGCTGCCGAAAATATGTTGTAATAGCTGTGCAAGGTCTTTAAGAGGTTGGTTAAAAGGAAGTCATGGTGGGTTGGTATACGTGGCTGCCTGTAACCCACATGCATTCAAGTAGGATCTCTGAGATCCCGTTTTGAAAGACCACTCCACTCGTCAGTGTCAACCTGTGTAGAACCGAGTCCAGATCTCCGATACGGTGATGGATACTAGGTCTAACTTGTCGCATCGAGGAATCTAATAAGGTCACCTAGACCTACACCTGATAGCTCCGAAAGGTCTGATATTATACTTCTGCCTAAGATCTTGTGTCTCGTATGGTGCAATGCTGAGCATTCACAAAGGAAGTGATAAACTGTCTCTTCTTTGCCCTGATCCCGGCAGCTGCGACAGAATGCATTATAGGAGAGACCTATCCTACCAGCATGTCTGCCTATTGCCCCGTCCCTACAATTCCTGTTGATCAGATGTGCTGTTCTCCTGTCGTCGTAGCAGGGTCACATACTTCTAGCCACCCTACACGTGTCCAGCTTGCGCCACCTGTCTGCAGAGCCACTACCGGCAGAAGGGTAGTGGCTCTGAATGCCGCATCTCATAGCGCCATACTGCATGGCCCCCGATACAGCGGTGGAGACGTCCATAAAAGATTCAGCCCCAGCTAGCTCGTCCGCTTTTTCGTTTCCAGGGAAGTTACTATGTGCGGGAACCCAGATAAGGGTATTGTCAGCTTGATATCCCAATCTGGATAGAAGTTCCTTGCATTGAGCTACTAAGGTAGAAGAAGTAGTGAATGACCTCAGAGACAGGTGTGCCGCCTGCCTGTCGACAAAGATCCCGACTCCACCCTGAACACCCCTGTCAATCAGTAACCTGATGAAACCGTCTCCCTTATAGCCAATATTTCCGCCTGAAATACACTAGTTTCATCAGGGAGTCGGAGCGAAAGTGTGTTCCAAGGTCCCTTGAGTAGACCCCTGAAGCTACACCACAGATCATTCTTAATCCATCAGTATACATTCTGAAGTCGAAGTCCCCTTCTATGTTTCCCCCTCTTCACTTCCGAATGGATGAAATGAGGACTTCGTAAGTAATATTAAAGTCCAAGTGGGGTACCATATAGTCAGTGGGCTTCCTCGAACTGTTCGTTCGAACGTCGTCCTAATGGATTTTTTTTTATAGAGTGATACAAGTTTAAATCATAATAAAACATAGTAATGTATTTTTGATATCAATTAAACGGCCTTTATTGTATAGAAAATTTTAAGACATTAATGTTTAAATATGATGTGGCCGCCACGGCTGGCGCGTACAAGACGCAATCTGGAACACCAATTTTCACAAACTTTTCGCAGCATTTGCGGCCGTATCTCGCCGATAACTCTTCGAATGTTAATTCCAGGTGTTCAATTGTTTGTGGTTTATCGATGTCACTATACGTGTACTGTACATAACCCCAAAGAAAATAATCCAATGGGGTTAAATCACACGATCTTGGGACCAATTAATTGGGCCATTTCGTGAAGTTATTTTTTCGTCAAAAGTTTCCTTGAGTAAATCAATTGTAGGGCCCGCTGTCTGTCATGTGACTCCGTCCTGTTGGTACGAAAGAACTTCGAATCATGTTCCTATACCGTTCACCATTGACAGTAACAAACAGTAGTTTTCTGTGGATGTAATGGTGTTTCGACAAAATCTTGTGGATTCTCCTCACTCCAAATACGACAATTCTGTTTATTTACGTACCCATTCAACCAAACTTGGGCTTCATCGGAAAATAAAATTTTGAATGGAAATTCAAAATCAATATCAATTTGTGCTTCAGCCCATTCGCCGAATTGGCGACGCATACGATAGTAGTTTGGCCTTAATTCCTGCACAAGTTGAATCTTGAAAGCTTTTAACCCAAGATCTTTGCGTAAAATCTTTCATAAAGTGGAAGGACACAACCCCAGTTGCTGAGAACGGCGACGAATTGATTGATTAGGATCATCTTCAATGCTTTCCTGTACAGCGGCTATAGATTCTTCAGTGTGCAGTGTTCGGCGTTTCACGGGATGCACATTATCAGTTACATTAAATGTGGTGCGAAAACGATCTATTGTTCTCGAATTAGCAGCTCTGAAGGACGATTATGTACGCCATAAAATGGACGAAGTGCACGATAAGTTTGACGAACAGAACCATTATTTTGATTAACAATTTGCACGCGTTGCTCTGGTGTAAGTCGATCCATAGTGAAATGTCAAACTAAAAGTAAACTAAACAAAAAGCAACTATCAGCTATTAAATGGGTGGTCAAATAAAACAGTGATGCCAACTCAAAGTTGTATCACTCTATAAAAAACACCATGTACAAACGACGAAGAAGATGGACTTTCTGCAACAAGTCAATCCAGTTACGCCACCATGGGTGTTTCTTCACATTCAATTGGAAGTCCAACGAGTAAACATTATTTTCCGAATCAAGCTGATCTGAATACCTTAGTTCATGAATTAGGGCACTCAAAAAACAAGTTTGAGCTTCTTGCATCCAAATTAAAACAATGGAATTCGGCGCAAAAGGACGTGAAAGTCTCGTACTTTCGAAACAGAGAAAAAGCTTTTTTGAGTTATATCAGCAGAGAAAGAGATTTGGTATTTTGGGATAATGCTGATGGACTTTTGCGACAACTGTGCTTCAGTGTTAAATCTGAGGATTGGCGGCTTTTTATTGACTCATCCAAGACAAGTTTGAAAGCCGTTTTACTTCACAATGGCAACAAATTTCCATCGGTCCCACTCGCGTATGTAAGAAATATGAAAGAAAGTTATTGTAGCATGAAGATGATACTACAAAAAATTAAATATTCAGCGAAAGAAAAACACTACAATGTTAAAATTTGGCCGAAAAGTGTAAATTTTGTTCTAAGAGAAAAAAGTGTAGAAGAAGAACCTTTAATACAAAAAGAAAAAATTCTTCTGCCTCCTCTTCATATAAAGCTAGCCCTAATAAAAAATTTTGTCAAAGCAATGAACAAGGACGGTGAAGACTTTCTATACCTTATGAGCAAATTTCCTTGAATCAGCGATGCAAAAGTAAAAAAAGGCATATTTGTAGGTCCACAAATACGAGAGCTTATAAAGGACGAGGTCTTTAGATCGAAATTGAACGATGTGGAACGATGATGGACAGGTTTTGCGAATGTGTGCTACATTTTTTTGGGAAACAGAAAAGCTGAAAAGAACCATGAAATCATGGAAGGACTACTTTCTGCTTACAAAGCTCATTTTTTGGACTCGCATCTAGATTTTTTCCGAATAAACTTCGTGCTGTATCAGACGAACGTGGTGAAAGGTTCAATCAAGATATGTTACATATAGAGAAGCTTTATAATGGAAAGCCATCGGAAGGGATGCTTGCGGATTTTTGTTGGTCGATTTGGCAAGAAACTCAAACTGATAATATTAATAAAGAAGTAAAAGTGTTATATTCGGCTGTGCCGAATCTTAAATACCCTTCACAGATGTAATTCTTCTTTCTTATTTTTCCTACAGAAAGTAGGTTTAATGTTATCGGTTACTTTTATATTTAAGAAAATGTTTAAATTTTTTGGCTGGAAAGCTAAATGTTTGGCTTTTCTCTTTCTACTACCTCTGAACGTCTTTCAAAAATAATAAATATGTGATTTTTGTTTCTTACGTGGTCCAGTATGTCTATATGCCTGCGTTTCATTGGTTCTTACACCAAATCATCAGTAGACTTTAACCTAATTCCAAAATAACAAGACCTCTCAGCTTATATGTACATAAACTCCTAAAAATTAATTGAGAATTACACAAGAAAATCATAGGATTTGAAATTCAAGAAAATACAACAAACAAATTTTATTCGATATAAATCTATTTTGTTTTTCCACCTTCATTCAATTAGTCTGCCGTTGGCAAACAATAAAAATATATAAAAAAGCACAATGAAAAACAAAACCTACATAAAACGATTAAAAAAAATATTAAATATGTTTAATTTAAAAACAAAAAGTAAAAATCCGTTTCATGTACCCCAAAAAGTTCTAATTGTCCAACCGTACAAAAACAAAAAGTAAAAATCCGTTTCATGTACCCCAAAATGTTCTAATTGTCGAACCGTAGAATCGTCTTTTAAATTTTTTTGGTTTTGAACATCAATTTATTTCTTCCTGATATATAAAGTAGGTATAAGTCATCATAAAAATCAAAAATACCAAATTATATGTTTACTTTTATGAATAAAAAATGTCAATATTCCAACCCTGAAATTGGATTTTTAATTATTTTGGTTTTTAATAACAATTTAACTCTTCCCGAAGTATAAAAGAGATTTCATTCACAAAAAACCAATATTAAGTATTTATATGGGTACTTTTATGTACCAAAAATATTTCGATTTTCCAACTCTGGAAGCGAATTTTAATTTTTTTCTAATCCAATTCTTAGTAAGGTGTAACATAGTTTTACTTGACAAAAATATTAAAATTTTTAAACTTTTTGGTCACTTTCATGTAATACCAATTTTGTTCTTCCTGAATTATAAAACAGTGTTAATTAGCAAAAACAACAACGTCAATTGCCTTTTGGTTACTTTTATGCATAAAAATATTTCAATTTCCCAACCCTGGAAACGAAAGTAATATTTTTTTTACTAATGCAACTGTTAATGAGGCATGAAATAGTTTTATTTAAGAAAAACTTAATATTTGTAACCATTTAAGTCACTTTCATGTACTACAAAATATTGCAGCTATTCAACTCTGGAATCAAAATTTTGAATTTTTTTTAATATTTGATACCAATTTTGTTTTTCCTGAACTAAAAAGTTGTTTTAATTAGTAAAAAAACGAAGTTAGTTGCCTTTTTGGTTACTTTTATGTATAAAAAATTTCAATTTCCCAGCCCTGGAAGCGAAATTTTAATTTTTTTACCAATGCTAGTGGTAACGCCTTGTTCTGAATTGAACAATAAAACCTTTTCGAAACAAAATAAAGACAATTTTTCTGATATCATAAAATTTTATTTCAGCGGATGAAATCTTCCTTATTTTTACTTTTATTCTACTAATAGCTTTAGTTTACTTGACAATATTGATTTGAAGTATTTTGCTAAGAAAATGTAAATTGGTTTGTGCGCAGAACGAAGTTCACGAATCGATCTCTATTTGCTTATTAACTACAGTTCTTAATATAATTTTACTTATGCATGTACATAGTCGATAACTGTTAAATCACACGACACATGATTTACATACTTACAATTTTATATATATACATACATGTACTTATACATAATTAAATAAATGAAAGAATGCAGTAACAATAATGCAAACCAGTTTCTTACTTTTTTTCTTTACTCTTTGCTATGATTTCAATTATTTGGTTTTGGATATTAAATTTTGATGTTACGAGGGTGCTTATTATATTAACACTTTGTGAGGCGATGACGCAAAAGTGAGACTTCTTAACAGCTAGTCTTCGTGAGGTATAAAGTAGTGTTATTTAAGAAAAATTTACAGTTTTAAACCATTTTGGTCACCTTCATGAACCATAAAATATTGCACTTGTCCAACCCTGAATTCGAAATATAGATTTTTTTTAAATTTTGTATACCAGTTTGATTCTTCCTAAAATATAAAATAGTTTTAGTTAGTAAAAAAAAAACAACAACGTCAATTGTCTTTTTAGTTACTTTTATGTATAAAAAACAATTTCAATTTCCCAACCCTGGAAGCGAAATTTTAATTAAAATTTTTTTTAACAAGGCAAATATTTATGAGGTATAAAGTTGTTTTGTTTAAGAAAAACTAAAAATTTTTAACCATTTTGGTTGTTACATGTACTACAAAATATTGCATGTACCAAAAAAACTTCCATTTTCCCAACCCTGGAAGCGAAATTTTAATATTTTTGTTTTTTTTAGCAGTGCAATGCTTCATGAGGTATAAAGTAGTTTTATTTAAGAAAAATTTTAAATTTTTTACCATTTTGGTCACTTTCATGTACCATAAAATATTGCACCAACCCTGGATTCATAATATTATTTTTGAATTTTTGATACCAATTTTGTTCTTCCTAAATTATAAAACAGTTTTAGTTGGCATCAGTTGCCTGTTCGATTACTTTCACGTATAAAAAAATCAATTTGCCACCTCTGGAAGCAAAATTTGAATTAAAAAAATTTTTTTTTGGCCAATGCAAATCTTCATGACGTATAAAGAGGTTTTGTTAAAGAAAAACTTGAAATTTTTAACAATTTTAGTTACTACATGTACTACAAAATACGGAATGGGCCGAAAAAAAAATTTAATTTTCCCTGGAAATTTTTTTTTATTTTTTCAGTTTTGCTTACCAAAGCAAGAAACAGGTTTAATTTACAAACATAAAAAAAATAATTGATTTTTGGTATAAATTTTGCGTCGAGAAATAGGTGTAAACTTTCCAGCTCTTGAACCGTACTTCGAATCTTTCTGAATTTCAATACCACTCTATTTAAGTTAAGTTAATCCAACGGTCCAAGAACGAAGTCTCTAGTTTTTTTTGGGCTTGGGAAAACCACCCGATTTCAAGTGCAGACGGGCGGACAAACGGACATCGCTCAATCGTCATCGCTATTCATAAGGAAACAGAATATATATATACTTTATGGGGTCCTATATTGATATCGAAGAAATTACACACGGAATGACAAACCTATATATACCCTTTCACTTTTTTGTGAAGGGTATAAAAAGAAATATTAATTAAAGAAAACTAAAGATGAATCAACGGAACAGCTGAAGCTGCTTTTTTGTTTTAACAATGTTTCTGAAATAAAAATTATTAATTTGTAACAAAAATATTGTGTTATCTTAAACAAAAAAAAAAAAAAAATTATATGCGCAGAGTGCGCGCTTTAAGCGGGGCGTTGCTGCAAGATTACAATCTAGCGACCTTGTTTTTGTTGTACGAAAATAAATACAAGTAAATTTTTACCACTCTGACGTCAGCCTTATTGATGTTTGTTTGCTGCATTACACGTATTTGATCAATATTGGATACCTGCGGTAAATTGACAATAAAACCCTAATTTTTCAACCGATTTATATGGTTTATAGCTTATTTTATTTTTAAGATATGTAGTTTTCAGAAAAATGTTGAATACTTGCTTTAATATATTTTTTAATTACATTTTTAAACTGAAAAAATTACGAATTTGTCACGAAAAACAATCTTTTTCTCCATTAATTTCTGAATAATTCCACGCCTATAAAAAATATCCCGACCTGATGGAGAAAAACCGAAAACGGATTTGAACTCAGCGCATCAAAATCCATATAGTCCACATAATTTTATTTAAAGGAGAGACAAACAATTATTTTTTCAGAGCAGTGTTATTATACCGAATATTCAATTTTACATAGCTATGGGCTGCTAAGGTTAAAAGTATTTTTATTTCCTGTCTCCACAATTGAGTTTTTATTTACTTATCATTGTTGATGGAAAACTAAAACAAAAGTTCGAATGTGAAAACTTACTATGTATAATTACAACAATAAACATACGATATTGTTGCAGAACTTATATTGTGTTTGAGAAATTGGTTTCGAACCAATATAAAATTGTTACTACAAAACTTTATTTGTATTTTTCTAAAATTGGGGTTTTTTAGTGATTCCAATATATTTTATACAACTACAACTCATTACAAAAATTTAATATAATAGTAGAACAAAAGATTACAGTTTCTTTTACAGTTTCTATAATGTAGCTCTATCTAACAAAAAATTCAAAATAGACTTTTTTAATAATCAAAATAGACTTTTTTAAAAATTTAAAAATTTCCGGCAATAGGCAACGATTTTATTGCCAGAATAATGCCCTATCCACAAATTCGATTATTTATTCAGCCTGATTTGTAAGGCGTTGGCGTTTACGCCGAAGACGTTTTTTGTACAAGATTAAAGAAACACTAAAGCAGTTTTCTTTAATCTATTACCAAAAACGACTGAGACGTAAACGCCAACGCCTTACTCAATCAGGGGGATTAAATGCAAAAAGCCCTATACGATAATTCGTTTCAAACATTAGATGTATTGTGAAACTTGCTGTCACATTTTTGCTATTGCTTGTATTATAATATATTGTACATAAATATTTTTATTTGAAAGCCTGTCAAACTACATCTTGAGAGATTTAAATTTTCAGAATAAACCGGCAACATATACAGGAAATTTGTTTTCCTCCATTGTCATTACTTCAATAATAATATACCATTTGAAAATTGCGTAATCACAAATTTTCGAAGCTTAATGTAAATAAAATTAATTGAAATCTTGTGCAATATTAAAATTTTTCAAGAAAAATCAATTTAGATGTTTCCTAAAATAAGAAACCAAAGTAACTGACGTAACTTTTTTAGTATTAAAAAAAAATTATTTTCGGTATTAATAAACTTGTTGATCTTTTTAACATGCCGATAAGAAAATTGAAAATTTTGAGAAAAATAAGGAAATTGCTGGTTATAGTACATCGTTTTAAAAAGAATCGAGTTTTCACCAGATCTCATCGCTTCCTAGGAAGCTTTACTATATCTGTATGTATATCTGTGTGTAAGTACGAAAAAGTCACGACATTTGCTCATCTCTAATTTGAATATCCCAACAATTTAATTTTGTGCGATAATGATAAACACTGACTATTAGTGAAAAAATCAAGCGATAATTTAATATTTGAATATTTCTAGAATTAAAAAAAGTTTGTAATAACGTACCGGAAATACGAGTATTCAAATCAAATCTGCTTTGAAATCGACATCCATTACAATAGGGTTTAAATTTTCTAATAGAATTTTTTTAGAACTCATGCGAGAAGCAGAGAAATAGGTCTGAAGAAATGATATTGAAAGAATAATTTAACAATTTCTATAGGGAGTTCAGACTGTATTTGAAATAATAGAATAATTTTAAAATTTTAGAGGCCTTTTTTATAAAAAATATTTTATGTTTATAAACTGCTTATTTGATAGTTGTACAGACGATTGTAACAAGATTATAAGCATAAAATATTTTTTATGAATTATACCTTAAATATATGTTTTATTTCTTGAGTTTTATATAGAAACTACTAGCTACATACATACTCGTTCATAATTACATAGTAACCCAATAAGCGAAACGATAGTACATATGACATTTAAACGATATCACCTAGATAAAAATTATCATACATCGGTCTTTGCTTTTAAAAATGGTTTTATACACATAACGTTGAAAACTAAATGTTAAAAATATGTTATTCACATAAACTTTTAGTTCTTCTTAAAAGAAACATGTAAAAACGTTATATTCGACCGCCCGGGTCGAATCTTAAATACCCTCCAAATATTTAGTAATTAAATTTAAAATGTTTAACTTGGTGCAACATCTTTAAGACAACTCTGTACCCAATTTCAAGTCTCTTTTTGACAGAGTCATTCCGAGAAGGGTCGTAGGGGAGACTTTTTATCTCTGCAAAATTAGAGAACATCTCAGCTTCTTATAGGATTTAGGAATAACAATTGTTCAATATTTACACTATTTTTGCATATAATATCGTACGTCAACTCCCACCAAAGGGGGCGGGGTAAAAAATAGACTATATCATGTTTTCCACAGACGAATATATGGGCATTACTAGATCGTCTCAGACTTCATTACTGATCAAGAATATATATATTTTATGGGGTCTCAGATGGATATTTCGATGCGTTACAAACGGAATGACAAAGTGAATATACCCTCAAATTCTTATTTAGAGGGTATAAAAATACGCTTAATAACAAAATAAATAAAATATGGCCTGAAAATAGTGATTTATGATCATAAAAAGTTTCTAAAAATTTTAAAATATGCTTTAAAAAATTTTTGTTTGTATTATGATCTTAAAAGGTTAAATAGCCTTGTGTTTAATGAGTGATTATTTAACAGTTTTCAGATTTGATTAAAAAAATACATACTATATAGAGAAATTTATAAAATCTTTATTTGAATCGATATGTATATATATATATATATATATATATATATATATATATATATATATGTATAATCGTATCAATTCAACCAGAAATGAGCACGATGTACTTTCTTAACCGAACATTAATTTTTGCAATACAATTCAATAATCTGGGAAGTTACTATGTAATTCGGTTCAAAGAGAAAGTTGCTCCAATTTGTATGCTATTAAAATTCTGATTCGAAAGCAATTTTTATAGAATCGAATTGCACAGTAAACCCCTGAAAGCTTTGCTCATTTTATACTTAATATGATTAACAGTAACATGTTCCAAGAAAGCTGAGCTACCAAAAGTAGTGTTGCCGAAAATAAATTTGAAAAAAAATCACCTATTATAGGATTTTAAAGCAAAAGAAAGGAATGGAAATAATTACAGTTTCTGAAGAGATAGATTGCAATAGAATTTCATATATAGTGAGAATAATTTTCCATCAAACTATTAATAAATTGTTAACTTGCCATAGTTTACAATTATTTTTTCGAACTTGAAAAAAATTTCTTTTAAATAACTAAATATATAATATTTTCTAATTCGTATTGTTTATTTAACAATGTTGCAAGCTTTCGTTGAGGTAAAAAAAAAATAAAAACTAGAGAGCCATGTCAAGTTCATCATTTCCATAAAATCGTACACCTTTTGTAAACTTCACAAAAAAGTGAAAGGTTATATATAGGTTTGTCTGTACGAAGAGATGAGCTAGAGACTTCTTTCTTGGAATGATTGATTGGCAATGAACCTAAATAGAGTGCTATTGAAATTCAAAATACACTTACTTGTACCTACAAAGTGAACTAGCAAAAACTAATTATATTTGTATTTTGTTAATTAAACCTATTTTACACTTTGGGAAGAATTAACTACATGGCCCTAGATGTCACTCGATATCGTTCTGTCGTATAAATACATTTAAAACGAAAACAAAATCTTATAAGCTGTTTTTGTTTTAAATATAATTATGTACTCGACAGAACGAGATCTAATGACATCATGGGCCACACAGTAAATTTGTATTAAACATTAAAATCTAAATTATTTTTTAATACACAAATGTAACCAAATAAGTTAATATTGGTTCAGGGTTCTAAAATCGAAATTTAATAATAATAATAATAAATAAGTTTCTAAATATGAGCGTAACCATTAATATGAGCGTAATCAGAGTTCGTACAACGAACTTTAACATTCTCCAAAAGTCTAGTTAACTTGCTCTCCACTAATTCTATATTTGCTAGAGAATGTAGTCTATGAGTAGAAAAATACCAAGAAAGATTGTACATCATCTTTAATACCTTATTTTGAGAAATTTGAAGTTTTCTAATGTGGCATTTTGCGCTGTTTGCCCAAACAGGAGGTGCATAAAACATAACTGCATGAAAGATGATCTTAAGTATTATTTGTTTGTTAGCAATACTTAATTTCGAATTTCGATTAATAAAAGCATATAGTACACGAATTAGCTTATTAATCTTATTTACAATATATGGTATGTGATCCTTGAATTTAATTTTTGGATCTACTACTACAACTAAATATCTTACTTTTAGTTCCCACGGAACAAAACAAGGTTTTCGTTTTCTCGTAAAATATATTGCCTGGGTTTTATCGTTATTTAACATTATTTTCCATTTGTTAAAATAGTTCGACAATTCAGATAAACCTCTGTGGAGTTTGGTTATAATATCAGCGGCAAGAAAATCAGAGCAGAGAATTGCAGTATCATCTGCAAAAATAGACAACGTACAGTACTCAATCTGAGGGACGTCATATGAATATACGTTATATAATATAGGCATGAGCCCTGTGGACAACCGGCTGGTAAACTAACATTAGTAGAACAATGCTAGCCAATATATACATACTTTGAAACTGCGAAGGGAAAGAAAAGATTGACAATTTTGATTAGATTTATTTGAAAATTTAATTGATTCATTTTATGAATTAACCCATTGTGCCAGACAGAGTCGAACGCGGCGTTAACATATAGGAGCACCACTCCGGTTGACTTTTGATTGTCAAAATTAGATTTCACTAAATTTCTTATTCTTACTAGTGGTTGTACAGTATTGTCTTGGCTACGAAAGCCAAATTGATATGGAGGTAGTATATTATTACATTCAATGAATGAAGTTTATTTTTAATGACTTCTTCATGAATTTTAGTAATGGATGATAAAGGATTAATAGGTCGATTTGGTGGTTTGTTTGGTTTTTTAATAGGAATAACCTTACTCACGAGGGAAGCAGCATCATTTTAAGCAAGCATCTACTATACAAGTTAAATATTTGATTCCAAGTCTGGGAAGAGCTTTTAAACACTTGTTATTAATACCATCAATACCTGGAGATTTTTTAGGTGGGAGCTTTTCGATTATAAAAGAAATTTCTGCGAATGTTACTGGCATATGATTTGACTAGTTAAAATTTTATATATTTTCAAAGAATGTCCAAGTGAATTTAAAAAGTCATTTATTAATGTTTATAAAATATTGAATGAAATAAAGATACAGAGTTGATGATGGTGTATAAAACTTAAATTGCGTTTGCCGGCTGACTCGTCTTAAGTTGACAATAGTGAAGAGATTGAATGGTATTATATACTAGGGATATTGTTTCCTCATCTTCTAGATTAGCCGAGATTATGTGATTAGCAGCAAATGTTTGGGCAAGTATTTCCCGTTTTTCTAGATTTGTTGAATACCGAGAATTATTTTGCTTCAGAACTGGTATATTCTTGGATTTTTTTCAAATTTGATTAATATTCCAAAAGGGGAGAGAACTTTTATCAAGAGAAGAAAGAAGACGATCCCAAGACTTATTTCTAAATATTTCTATTTCCGCTTTTATTATGTTGTTAAGCATTTTAACTTCATTGAACTCTTCTATATCTCTAAAACGTTACCAGTTTCGCCTTATACTCTTTCTTCCTTGTATTAAATTGTTTACATACGGTGGTAATGATTTACGAAAGTTGGCGGGTGGCTTTTTAGGTACGCTAGCTCTAATAACTTCATTTATTATGTTTTTTAAGCTAACTATCGATATGTTCCTAACGACTTATATCATTAAAATTTGGTAACGTTGTTTGTTAATAGATCTCGAGAAAGTTTTCCAATTAACTTTACTGAAGTCATACTTTAACAAAGATAGAATACGAGTATTTACATGGATATTAAGAATTGTTTTAACTGGCATATGATCAGAACTTAAATCATCAACTGTGTGTCGCGATTGCTGGCGACACACAGTGGTCCCAATATCAAATTTTAGCGCGAAAAATATCATAACTCTTTTGGAAAAGTAGCTAGAAGCACAAACATTTATATTAATCAACTACATGGCATAACACAATCTTGAGTCAAAAATGGGCGTATTTTTTTGAGTGGGTGTGGCACTTTCCATATAAGATAATAATTATTATAATGATTCTCTTTACTACATTTTGGTGTTTTTTTTCTGTTTAATCAAAAATATATTATCCACAATAATATAAAAAATATAAAAAAATATACAAAAACTAAGTATTTTAAGAATTATTTTTATTTAAATATATACTGCAAAATTGTATATATATATATATATATATATATGTATATATATATATATATATATATATATATATATATATATATGTTTGTGTGTGTGTGACCTGCACCACGAAAAGGGACCTCTGCGCCGAAAAGAAGTTATTAAGAAAAACGCGTTTAAAAAAAACGGTTCGTTTTTCCGTGTTTTGCGCATGGTTATGCAACTCTTCCTTCAACCTAATCATCTGGCGATGTATTTCGACTCTCTGGTACTTTGTACGATGTTCACTATGCAGTGTTGCCTCTATGAAAATTATTTCTAACTAATTTTGTTTTCAAAATTACTAGATAATATTATATATTATCTGTTTATATCACATTTTTAATTTTTTTCATTAATTATGTTCATCTTTACAGGTGATTTGTAAAAAAACTAAAAGACATAGAAACTTGCGGTTTGCGTCATTTGAAAGAGCGTTTTTTTCCTATAAGAATCACTCAAAAAGTAAAAACGAGTTTTTCGGCGCAGAGGTCTTTTTTCGTGGAGCAGGTCATATATATATATATATATATATATATATATATATATATATATATATATATATATATATATATATGTATATATATATCTGTATATATATATATATATATATATATATATACATATATATATATATATATATATATATATATATATATAAATATATATATGTATATATATATATATATATATATATATATATATATATATTTATATAGAACTTGTTAATTCTTCCAGTTTTTCTCTTTGGCCATTTATTATCATGTTTGTGGTGTGGTCTACTAAACTTTGTAAAGCGCCACATCGGCAGCAGAGTACTTCAAAATCACGATTTTTCTTGATTTTGTTCAGCACGCAAATTTTTGTTCATTGTAAAGATTAAAGAAAAATTCAATGATGATTAAAAATCATTTCATTCTGATGTATACATCAAATTCTGATTATGAGTAAAATTAACAAAAGCATTTTATGAGCAAGATCGCACAGGCAAGAGAAGGGCTTGCAGTAAATTCATCGTGTCCAAACGCTCTTATTCTCATTAATTCACACAACATGTTTGAACCGACCGTCTGTGTAACTTGAGCAATATGATATACGAACAATGCAAACAACATAACCAATTCAACACTGATACATGAGTGGAGGTACAGGTTTAGTCTTTATTTGAATTTGTTCATGAAAAACAAAGTTAAAGGGAATACACATGGGCAAATGCACGGTGGTTTATTGGACTTTTTTCTTTACAAAATTGAAACAAATGAGAATGTGTGCACAAGTTTGATCATTTGGTTGTTTTTTATTGTTAAACATGTGTCCGATTAAGAGAACAAATTTAGTTGAATTACATACGCCGAAATACACATGCAAATATGACAACAGGGAAAATAAATTTTTTTAAGTCAAATTTCCAAGAAAGTTTACACCTTGTCGCCTCGGCGTAAGGGAAAAAATATAATACGGTCCATATTAAGTGAAATAATTATGGAAAACGAATATGTACTGGAGGGCTACTTATGCTGCAGAAAATTTGTGCTTCTCAATTTTAGCTTAATAAGAAATACAAATTAAATAACACAAAAAACACCACTGTAAAGGAGAACAAATAAAAATAAACAAAAATAATAATAAATATTATTTGCAATATCGAACTGCAAATAAAAATAATATTTTGTTAAAAAAATTTCCTATTTTGTCATAAACAACGCGAATGGACATCATAAACCACTGTAAATTAAAATAAAAAAAGAAGCGTGCCTTTGTTGATGGGAATGAACAAATTCATACACAATGATTTCTTGCTTTTTGTACTTTAATGTTGATCAAATTTTTGAGCGTTGAGCGGAATAGACAAGTACACAAGTTGACAAGTTTGATTCGACCTATGATGAAAATAAGCAAGTGTTCAACTTGCATGTGGTTCGATTGCCTTATAATGAACAACGCATATAAAAGCTTGAGCAAGTTTGATTAATGTTTTTATTCCTAGCTTAAAAAAGATTATTGTTGTGAGTAAGCCGATGTGTTTAGCATCAGAACCAGCAAAGAGGCATATGTTCGGTTGATTTAAAATCAACAACAAAAGAGAGTGTGCGGGCAAGGTTGATCATTTGCAAATAAAAGACAAGTTTTTTGTGCCTTTGTTATTGTTGAACGGTTTTTTAATCAACAAGTGAAGTTCTCTGATCGGCAGATATATCTGAAGTCTTTACTCCATTACATGGGTAACAATCCTTTTTGGCATTCAAGATTTTTTATAAGATGGATATACATATATCAGCAGTACGCTTTTTAGCACCTAGGCGCATAGAAACATAAGAACTTTTTGAGTATTTCCCATCAATAAACATTGCCAGTGCTTCCTCGCTACTATAAGGTATCGGTTTCTTATCTAACATCTTTTTTATTTTTGAAGGTCTGTTTGGAGAAATATCTAGCTTTTGATAACATCTGCAACAATTCGTTTGCCTGCTTTGTAATGACTACTTGCAGTAGCAAATTTTAACTCTTCTGGGGAGTAAGTGGGCAAAAGAGACTTCATGGTCATTATTACCATAATATTGTATCCAAATTTTAATAAAAATGTAACAACATTAAATTTTTTCTTTTTATCCTTTTCAGCAAACCAGACATTGAACAGATCTCTTTTCGTGATGGACATTTTAACCTAAAATATCGATATTTACTTTATTGGCAAAAACTGGCAGCTAATTCTTTAAACATTAAACAGTTCACATTTCATAGATCACGTAGACATAAAAATTGGAGAGAAAGCTGGTGAAATTCATATTTAAAAGTTTCACAGAACTAACAATATATATATATATATATATATATATATATATATATATATATATATAAATGAAATTTATTTGTTGGTGGTTAAGCAATGTCTATATGCATTTCATTGGTGCTTTACCAAATCATCAGTAGACTTTAACCACAGATTTGAAAAGTTAAAAACCTCTTATCTTATGCATATACTTCTGAAAACCATCTGAGAATTCACAATTTGTAAATTACAAACAATTTTCAAAATTCACAACAGAATAAGCATAGTAGGCCTTGAAACTCATACAAAACTAAACCAACAAACAAATTATATTCGATATGAATCTATTTTATTTTTCTACACCTTTATACAATCAGAAATCCATTGGATAACAAGAAAAGTATTTATAAGGCAAAATGAAAAATAAAATCTAAATCAAACTGTTATCAAGTTTTTATTTGACACATTGTTGGTACAATACTATTATATATAAATGAAATTTATTTGTTGGTGGTTAAGCAATGTCTATATGTATTTCATTGGTGCTTTACCAAATCATCAGTAGACTTTAACCACAGTTTTGAAAAGTTAAAAACCTCTTATCTTATGCATATACTTCTGAAAACCATCTGAGAATTCACAATTTGTAAATTACAAACAATTTTCAAAAATCACCACGGAATAAGCGTAGTAGGCCTTGAAACTCATACAAACTATACCATGCTTATTCTGTTGTGATTTTTGAAAATTAGATAAAAATGGCAAAATTGCTATCGGCCTATACTCAGAATTAGATTTAGGAATAGGTAAAATCTTGGCAAGTTTCCAAATTTTTGGATAAGGGCTAGTGGTAAAGATCCTGTTAAAAATATAAGTTATATAAGGAAGAAGTTTAGGAATTAAAATTTTTACAAATCTAGGATCCATTCCATCCACTCCAACTGCATTGGATTACATTGACAACAGACTGGATAAAACGTCGCGTTGGTCTACATTAGCAAAGCTGAAGTTATTGCTCAAAACATGATTACCGAAATCATAATAATCAGGATTAGGTTGAACATTTGGGGTACTCAAAAACTTGTCATTTAGAGTGTTAGCATCAATTGCGCAGTGATCTAGGGTGGCAGATTTCCCAACACCAATTTCACGTATCACCTGCCACGTCTTCTTTGAGCTAATGGCATTAGAGAACTTCGAAGCATAATAATCCGATTTAGCTCTTTTAATTAGCTTGTTAACCATATTACGTGATACTTTGTATTGTTCATGTAATACCGTGGTTTTAAAACGTTTCCATCTCCTATATAGAAAGTCCCGGTTATTAATGGCCTGCTTAATGGCGTGCGAGAACCAAGGCTTAGCATGACGATTTAAAATTTTTGTTCTCAAAGGAACCACAAGATTATATAAGTACTGAATATTGCATTGTAGAAACGAGAGCTGATCATCAACAGAAATTAAATTATATAGCACACTCCAGTCAATTCTGAAAAATTCAACTTCTAATCTACTATAATCCACCATCTTAAAGTCCCTATATCTTATAACCTGCTCAGGGATATTTAACTGATAGTTATGTCATGAAAATTAGGTCATGGCGAGAGAAACACGACGCAGACAGTTGATCATAAAGTAAGACTTTCGTAATGTCACTAACAAAAAAAAGATCAAGAAGTGAGTCGCTAGTATTTGTAAAATGTGTAGCACTAGTCGTGTTAGGTGAATTGAGGCCAAGTGTAAGCATGTTATCAATAAGGAAAGGATTTACCAAAACGTTAGAATTAAAGTCACCCGTAATAATAACATCCTCATAAGATACCGATAACGATTCTAGGGTATTCATAAATCCCACCATGCAAATACGATTATTAGGTCTATAAATGCAACCTAAAAGTAATTTCCTTTCATCATAACTTACTTCCAGAAATAGATATTCAAGCATCCCTTCCGATCTATCAGCACCAACAATTGCGACATCATCTGTAGATTTACAGACAACCTTAACCGCAATTCCCTTTTTAACGTAGATTGCCACGCCCCCATACCCATTTCTGTCAACCCTCCTAATATTATAGCCTTGCAGAGAAACTGATAGATCAGTATATTCAGTCTTAAACCACGTCTCAGATACACATATCACCTCTATATCGGAGTTCTCAAAGATATATCTAAACTCTTCAATCTTAGGATTTGTGCATTGATATGACAGATTCTAATACCTCTTCTTTGATTGGCCAACACCTTTATCATCCTTTCAATGCTATCTCTTGAACGAACCCTGTTATTATCTAATTCGCTCATCAAAACTTTTTGGATAAGACGCACAAGGAGTAAAGTATATTGTCATTTTTAGGTGATATATTAATGGCAGTAGAATTGAGCATTATAAAAATATTATGAAAAACTGATAAAAATTTAAGTGAAGCAAAATAAAAGAAAACTATTGATTTAAATTTTATTTTAGGACCGATGGAAATCAGCAATGCCGCGAAATTCACCAAGAGCAGAAGACCCATCAGGGCGCTGAAACAATTTATTAAGATGATCCAATTCCTCGATACAGATAGCTTGATCATTAGGAGACACTTTAATATAAACTAGGCCCCGCATAGTAAACGCACTATGTATATGTTTTTTTTTTCAGACGAATAGCTGAGCGAAGAATATTAAAATTACCAGAAGTAAGATTTTCATTGACGAAGAATTTGTTGTCTGAATTTTCACCAATATGTCTTAATAAAAAGGAAAATCTTGGATTACATTTTCGATAAATAGAAAGAGTTTTCAAGAAATAATTTTTGTCATATGGAGACCAGAATTTTACAATTATTGCGGCATCTTTCGAATCTGTCATACGTCTATTATTGTGATTTTGGAGCCGAACTGAAGTGTTTATAGTTTTACAAATTTGTTCACAAATGTTTACAAGATTCTCATTGGGATTATAGGGGATTTCATTAATTCTTAATTCACAGGCAACATTTGAATTTTCATTCTGTTTGATTTTTGATTTTAATAATTTTATTTCTTCTTGCATACTTTTCATGTTTACCGCGAATTTTTCAACTCTTTCAGTAACATTATGCAGTTCTTCCTTAATACTCTTAAAACTTTCATTTATTACATTTATTAAGTGATTTTCACACTCACAAAACATATTTTGTATAGATGTTTGTAACTGTTCGCTTAACTTTTCAAATCGTTTGTCCATAATTTGCATGATTTTAAGCGGCGAATTTGTATTATGAGCATGAAGAGATTCAGAATTGATGTAATTGCGAGTATTGGGTATACTTTCAATAAAAGATGTTTGAATAACTTCGCTTAATCTTTTTTGCGCGGGAGCTGCTGCTGAGATATCCATAATATTCGATTATATTTGTGCCTTACTCTGTTCCAGTTGTTTGTTGTTGCTTTTTTATTATTATTATTACTGCGACTTCTCAATTTAGCAGAATACATTGGCATTAAACACTCAATTCTTATTTTCGTTTAAGTTAGATATACACTGTCGGACAATATAAAGTGCGGTTTTAAATATTTTTTGTCTTTTGATTAAAGAATATATTTATTGTTTTCAAATGTTTATAAATTATAGTTTTATTTTTAATTCGGTTAATATTTTATCTAATAGTGAGCTTAATATTGAATTCTTACTTTATATTTTCTATTTATTATACAAACTATATGGCACATAAGCAATTTCAAGTGACAAAATAAAGTAACACTTCACTAAAAAATAGCTGATAGCAGCCGATGGCTGCTGATAGCTAAAGCTTCTTTGTTATTTATGTTTTGGAAAAAGCGAAAGAGATACATGGAATATTGGGAATTTTAATAGTCAGGGTTGGGGAATTTCGTACTAACCAAAAAGGTAATAACTTAAATATATGAATGTGGGAACTTCTCATATTCAATTTTCGTTAATAACATTGGTTAAATAGTTGATATTCCTACTAACTAGCACCACTTGCAAAAGTGGAAAAATTGAACAAAAAACGGCGATGAGATGGCGTAGCGGCCTCGAAATCAGTACTGATCCGTTCTGCTGGTTTGATGATTATTGCAAATATTCTTAATATTCCAATCTTAATATAAAATAATAAATAGAATTTGAACAAATTCATTTATTAATAAAATAATAAAAAATTATTTGCAGTCATGCAGATTCGAACTTAAGCCCGTTGAAAAAATTAACAATTTACATAAGAAAGTTCGACTAATAAAAATTCATACATAATTTAAAATATTTTATTTAATAATAACTATTGCTATGTTAACAAAATGCAACCTCAACAATGTTCTACATATTTTATTGGGACAGATAATTAAGCGGAAGTATTGCAACACCAATTGCTTATTTCTTATGTTGCATCGCAAGCGTTTTATTTTGGCGCGTGCATGTTTATTAATCTAAATGTTGATTTGATGGAACTGAATATATTTATTGTTAACTCCTCCATCATTAAATTCGATCGTCCTCGATCGACTAAAAATAGGGCAAGTCATGTACTCTTGTGATAGGTATTTCCACTTGATCCTTTGGTACCTGGGGAATATTTAACTATTGTTGTTAAAGGTTTTTTTCGTAAAAATTTTAATGCCAAATATGATAGCATTGCCGTGAACAGAAAGATGATAAATATAGCGATGTTTCTAACCCATGCCTCTTTCCTAATATTGCGTATCTCTTTAATATTACTGAAATGTAGTTCCTGTAATGATTCCAAGGATAATAAGTTTAGACTTTTTTCTTCTATTGGTGTTTCTTGTAGCATGGCCGGAATAGGCATCATTTGGTTTGCTTCTAGGTTTTGATATATTTTATCATCCACTGCTATTGTTCTGTTATCGAACTTGATTAGGAATGTACCTTTTAACTTATACTTCATTGTATCTGTTGAAATGATTTTATTAACATCATTTAGGAATAGGACTCCGTCTGAAATTTCTTCAATGCGAGGTATGTGATGAACATTGATTTTTATGCATGTGGACTGTTGACTAAATATAATGTTTTTTGTGCAGTTATCTTGTCTTAAATCTAATAAATGGTTTTTGTTACAAATTTTAATTTTATTATAAGCTCTACAATTTCCTTTTATTGCATAAATTTCCTTTTCATCTAAAAGTATTTCTTTAAAATTTACATTAATGATAGTATTATTTTTTATAATTGGTTTTACAACCATGCTTTTATAAAGAGTTGGATTTGTTATAGGAATTTTAATTACATACAAAAGATTTGAATTATCAGCTAATATATTAATCTTTGCTAATTCTAATGCCTCTTCAATATTGTTAAAAGGCATATGTTCCTTTTTTAGTTGATTAATTGCTATATTCATTTCATTTTTATTTAATATGAATGAGTTTATTACATTATTTTTGGCCCATTGTATGGCATATTTAATATTTATTATTCCTTCTTTAGCTAATCTTATCTTATTTGATAATATTGCTATATTTTCATTCAAAAAATAGCTATCTTTCCGTATGGAATTCGAAACTTTATTAATTAAATTTGTAATACTTTTGATTTGATTACTGAAATCTGTATTAATTATTACTTGTTTATTATTATTACTGGTTAGCTCATCTAGGGTCTTATAAATATATTCTGCATCGTCGTGATCAGGAGATCCGGCGATAAATTTCCAGATCTTTCCGATAGTATCAATTGATCTGGGCTGTCTATTGGGGATGTAGTCCTTAAGTGTTTCCAATAAGTCTATTGTCTGATGTAATTCAGAATGTAACGTTGGATGCAAAGGATTAGTTTCGGGTATATTTGACTCAATGTATTTTTTTGTCTTTTCCAAGAAGTCATTGTATGAATCAATATTTATTTAGTGAATAAATTTCAATGTTCCATCCTGTATTTTACCATAACCATTCCCTATCGTAAGCATGTGCGAATCGGTATAGTTAAGAATTTGAATTTCTGCTTGTAGCAGTGGGAAGGATAGTCTGTCAAAGGAGTTGCATTTTATCTTCTCTTGCATTCCTATGGGCTCTTTTATGGATCTTTAATGATTCTTCCTCTTGTATTAAAGGATCTGTCAAATCTTCTACTTTTGTTTATGTATATCTAACTTTATAATTTGAAAAATTATTTGAATATATTGATTGAATTTGTCCCATAATATTTTCATTTGTGAACAACCCGTTCACTATATCTTTGTTAAGATATTTCTTCAGGATTGCCATAAGGTCTTCTTCTAAATAATTTAGGGCTGTAATAATATGTCTATGAAATGTTGGGAAGGGAAGTTTAAACTGATAATCACTTGTCTCTCCTATCAGTAGGTTTTTATAAACGTTAATAGGACATTCTACTGATGGAATAAAATGTTCCCCTAAACTTTCATTACTGTGTACTGTAGATGTTAAGGCATTAATATTGGTAATTTTATAGCTTATAGTGGAGTTCATAATTAAATTCTTCCAGTATAGCTTTCCAGCGTTTCATTTTCGAGTTATAATTTTTATTGCTCATAGCATAAGCAAGCGGTTGATGATCTGTGTATATGATCACTTTAGCGCAGCCATATAAGTAGTTTCTAAGTGAATTCAATGACCAAATAATAGCCAACATTTCCCTCTCGTTAGCTGCGTAATTATCTTCGGTTTTACTAAGAGATCGAGAGATAAAAGTTATTGGTCTATTTTCCTGACTAAAAACGGCTCCTATTGCGTAGTTAGAAGCGTCCGTTGTCAGTTCAAAACTTTTGCTAAAATCTGGCTATGTCAAGATCACATCTCTTGATGACAATATCTCTTTTAGTTTTTCAAATGCTATTTTCTCAGGTTTGTCTAGATCAATCGTTTTCTTACTAGATTGGTTTCGGGATACTCTTCCCCTCTTAAGAGGTTTGTCAAGGGTTTTGCTATTTTCGCGTAATCTTTGACAAAGCGGCGATAATAACCGGATAGTCCAAGAAAGGATAGAAGATTTAAAATATTGGGATATGGAAAATTGATGATGGCCTCGACTTTCTTTGAGTTTGTTTGTATACCTTGGCAAGAGACGATAAATCCTAAAAATTCAACCTTATCCTTAAAAAATGCACACTTATATAGCTGAACTTTCATGTTAGCTTCGTGTAAAGTCCGGAAAACTTGAATTATATCAGTTATATGTTGATCCTCATCTGGGCTAGAAATGATTATGTCGTCAATATAAACAACACCTAACTCCAATATGAGAACGGAGAATATCGTCCAGCGCACGTTGGAATACGGCTGGCGCATTCGTATTTCCCATTGTTAATTGAAAACGCTGTTTTTTCTATGTCTTTGGGCTTGAAAGGTATTTGGTGAAACCCAATTTTTAGGTCTAAAACCGTAAAATACTTGCTTTTACCCAATTGAGCTATTACCTCATTAATATCTGGTAAGGGATATTTGTCCGCTATGGTGACTGTGTTAAGTTTACGGTAGTCTATCACCATTCTGTACTTTTTTTCTCCACTTGCGTCGATCTTCTTGGGTACAATCCACACTGGTGAATTATAGGGAGATTTTGATGGCCTAATAATACCATCATATAGTAAAGTTCTCACCTGGGACTCTATTTCTTTTTTCAAGCTCATGGGATAAGGATAAGTTTTCGAATAAATCGGGTCTTCAGTTTTCGTCCGTATTTCTCCTATGATTTTCGTAGTGTATGTCAACTTTTCGTCCGGTGTTGAAAAAAGATTAGCATATGTTTTAACAGCCTACTTGAGCATGTCCTTTTGTCGTAGTGTCATATGGCTAGTTCGAATAGACGTCATGTTTATGCTGTCGGTTAAAAATTCTTTTAACAAAACTTTCTTTCCGTCTCCTAATTTCATGTAGTTATGTTTAGTGTAAATAATAGCGTCAAGGTCCTTGAGTGTGTCGTTTCCGATGATGCCGTGAAAGGTCTTTAATTCTGGCAATAGAAAAAATTTTATTGGTACGTCTGTTCGACCAAATAGATAAGTATTTGTATGAAAGCGAATTTCTACTTTCCCTGCAATCGAGTTTGCATAAAAGGTGTCTTTGTTTGGAATAGGATTTTTTACGAGATCTGCTCGTATGTAATTTTTATTCGAGCCAGTGTCGATTAGAATTTTAATGATTTGTCCATCCTGCATTCGAAATATGGAAGGGTGGACGAATTTAATCTAAAAAATGAATTTCTTCAACGTTATCATGGTTGTATCGTAGTCAGTATTGTCATTTCTTTCGTTGTCCATATATTCGTACAAAGTCTGATCGCATGATTCGTCCTCAACTTGTGTCTGCTCTAAATATGTGTCAATGTCATCTGTATCTTGCCTATCTACAGGATTATTCTTCTCAGCTTGTAAATTAAAATTTCTGCTGTGTTTTCGCTCTTCTGGGTGCTGTGGTGGTGGTCGCTTTCCATAAAGACCGTTGTCTGCTGGTCTATTCATGTAGTTAATATTACGAGTCCTAATACTCTGGTCAATGTCCATTGGTTCTGATGGTTTTTGTGCAAGAGGTCTCGGAGGTGTATGGTTGTGATATTTAGGAAAAGCTCCTTGATTTTGGTAATTTGGTTTCTATATGTTTGCATGGGAAGCTGTCTGTGAAATTGATTATATGGTTTGTTTGGCCTTGGTGGTGGTGGAATGTGTGCCAATTCCGGGTAAAATCTATCATGACCACTTCGTGGTGGGGGGAAGTTCGAAAATTTTGTTTTGATTTAACGTTTTGGGCATAATTTGTTCTAAAATTCTGGTTTTCCAGTTTTAGGCATAAGTGCAAGGCTTTAGGCAAATCGGTTGGCTCTTTCATTGCCAGCAGTCTGGGCAAGTCTCTTTTTAACCCTCTAATGAATATATCTAAAGCTTTATCCCTATATGTTTGGGTCAATAGGTGTAGTGATTCTTGTCCTATGTCCATGGCGCTAATTTTGTTGAGTATTAGAGATAGGTGGTTGTATACTTTTTGATAAAATTCCTGAACTGTTTCTGTACCTTGAATCAAAGATGTTAATTGATATTCGAGGGTGCTAACATCCCTCTTGTCTGCGTAGTGCAGAGTTAGGCAGCGAGCAATACTTTCCCAGCTCAAGGGGGTATTATATGACTCCAGTATGGCATCCGTATTGCCGACAATTTTATTCCTGATTATGCTAAGAATTCCGAAATATTTTGGTGTTCCTTTTAAATGTTTAAAATTCGCTCAACAGACTTACGTCAGGAGCTATATTCGGCTTGTTGTCCAGCAAACTCTCTCAAACACCTAACTACATCTGGTACCCTATCTAAATCATTCAACTGAGCTACGTGTTGAGGATCAATTGCTCGATTAGATGGTTCCTACCATTGTCTGCTACATTTCTAGTCTGTTCCTGGATAGCTTCAGCAACCAATCTTCTTATTTCTGCCTGTATATCTCTCATATTAAATGCAACCTGATTTGGCTGATTTTCCTGCGCATTTATTATAGCTGGTCTGATCAAATTACTTCGATTGGACATTTTCTGTTTCACTTTTCAAATACCCTTTGGAGTACAAAATGGCCTTAACTTGTTAATATTTATTAACTTATTTTATTAGTAATGGTTTAGTTTTTTGAAATTAGAGGGTCCCTTAGGCATCGTAGCTTCTTCTTTAATTAAATTTTTAAAATATGTTTTTATGTAATTTTTAGGCTAGTAAATTAATTTATTATTCTGGAGGGTCCCGTAGGAATCGCAGATTTTCATTCAGTTATAAATCTTAGTATAGCACTTGTTTTCTTTTAAATATTCATTTATATTAACTTAACAAAAGGATTTTTATAAAAGGATTTGTTCCTTTTTTTATATTAACTTACAATAATAATATTAGTTGCATCCTTCTTTTGTGTTTGTAGCAGCGGCTGCTGAATTTCTCAGCTCCTTTTCGTCTGTTCCTGTTACTAAGGGGCCCTTTTGTTTCTGCTACCTGGATATGAATTTGGGGACCACGCGGATAGGCGACGTGCTATCTTGTAGGACGATTTACACTTTTTTTCACTTTCAACCGGTTTAAGGGCTTGTTGTTATTTAAAGAATTTGTGTTACCGCGAGGTCCCTGCTCGGGCGCCAATTAAACAAAAATTATATTATTTTTGTTTTTAAAAAATGTCTTCCGCCCGAAGGTCTGAAGTGTACTTTATTTATTTAGAGTTGAATAATCACTGAACTTTAATTACAATATTTTATTTAATAATAACTATTGCTATGTTAACAAAATGCAACCTCAACAATGTTCTACATATTTTATTGGGGCAGCTAATTAAGCGGAAGTATTGCAACACCAATTACTTATTTCTTATGTTGCATCGCAAGCGTTTTATTTTGTCGCGTGCAAGTTTATTAACCTAAATGTTGATTTGATGGAACTGAATATATTTATTGTTAACTTATATAATAGTATTGTGACAACAATGTGTCAAATAAAAATTTCATAACAAAATATATAAAAATATACAATTAACGAATATGTTTAGCTTTTCGAAATTTTTTTTTTAAACGAAATACTAATTCGACACCAAATTAAGAACTTAAGAAGTACATACATCTATTTTACAAAAAAACAAGAAGTATTAACAAAAATGTTTTAAATTTATTTTGCAGCATCTCCAAATCACAAAAATTTTTTGGCTGATTTCTTAACAAAAACAAAGTGTAGAAATTGTTTGTGTTTAATCCAATATTGCAATGAGGATATTGCAAGTACACAAAAATATATATACCGTTATGCACGGTGGAGTGTTCCCATTAAGGACCTAACAAAATTTTGTTCTTTTGTGCGATTCAAAAAAATTATTTTTTTCCCGCTAAAATTGCCATTGGTACCATCGTGCGACATTGATTCAAGAGTGTTTGTCAAAAAGAAATCAAGTGTTAACCTTGCCTATTTGCACTAGAAGATACAAATGTATGATCATCTGCGTATATAATATCTATATAGTATGATTCTATCATTTCGTTTAATATATTTCCCCAGCAATTGACTCTGATACACCCCCAGTTCTGATGTCTACTGTTAAAATCACCGCCTAGTATATATTTTTCCCCATTATTTGTTGTAAGTTTATGAATATCTGACATAAAAGGAATTTTCCTGTTGTTATTTGAACCTGCTATTCCACCAGGAAAATAACAAGAATAAATATTATAACTATCATTGTTAGAAAAAGTTTAATACCAAATTTTCGATTAGGTTAGTATTGACAATAGGAAGTAATGAATGGCGAATATTTTTCTTAATAATAACTGCTACGCCTCCTCCTCTGGAAAGTTCTCTGTCATTTCTATATACATAAAATTCACTGTGTTTTATAGATAAATTATGTTTTAGCCACGTTTCGGATAGCAGACAAATATGCACGTCATGATTTATTAAGAACTGGAACAATTCTTGAAATTTTCTGCGAATGCCTCTAGCATTCCAAGTGGTCAAACTTAGTCCATTAGCCATTAGGAATTTGAAAGCGAGGTTAGTTATAACCTCCAATTAATCCACTTTACTTTTGAAGTTGCGAAGATTTGTACTAAGTTCCAGAGTTAAACTTTTAATTTTGTAATGTAAACAAGTCGTTGTTAACGGCGTTACTGTTGTTGCCATTGTTAGTTAGCCAGATTCGTGCAACACTAGGTGTATTTTGTCGTAGAGTATTTGGAAAACTTCTATTGGAGTTGGAGAGGCTCACTATTGCGAGTAATTCATCTCGATGTTGGTTGAGCTCGTTGTATTAATTGTAGATAGCTTGCTCTGTTTGGACAATCATTAGAAATGGACTTGTGAGCCTCATTGCAGTTCGCACACTTAATCGTAATTTCTTGACATTCAGAAGTGTTATGGTGTACAGCGCAATTAACACAATTTTTTTAAAAAGTTCACCTGTGTGTGATCATCTTGCATAGGTGTATATAACTAAAAAACCGTTTTGTCAGTCATAAAATGTTTTAGTTTTTAATAACAGTGTGTATTATTTAAATTATTACACATAGCACTGTTGTTAATGTGTAAGAAGACAAATGCGCGAAACAGTAATTCTCTCACATCCCTATAGGGGTTTTTAGCTAGCTGCGTTGTAATTGGCGTTATTTGATGGAGCAAAATAAATGCACGTGTTTCAATTAACTTTTTTATTATTAAAAACAAAGACAAAAATATATGAAAAAAAATAAACAAAACTGGCCTGCAGGTACTCAGCTTTTTGCTATATTGTTGTTATTGAATAAAGTTATTGTCAGAACCCTTTTGAAGCTTCGAAAGTAAAATGGAAAAAGTGTATACAAGGTTAGAGTTATTGCAAATATTACTGGAATCTAATAATGCGCCCGTTGAAGAGAAATTTAAATTTCTAGTGAGAAAATTGTGTGAAATTTCATAATGTCAAGGAGATGGTGATATACCAGCAGTGTTTAAAGAATTTCAAAATATATTAGCATTCAGCACAACGAAAAAGGACCGATTTTTAACCATGCATGCCACATGGCTGGAAGGAATAGTGGCAATACCTGTGTTTGGGGATTGGTTTGGCATTGGGAAGACACTTTCCCTCATCATAATAGCTTAAAAATTAATATATTTTGGAAACTAGCAAAAAAAAAAATTCTTTTGACAGTGGCGTCTTGGGGAGGGTGTTAGAGGGATACCTACGCCTTCCTATAAATGCTGAAAAAATTAATGTTTATTGTAATAACGCGTAAGTAATTCATTCTTTTTAATATTTACATTATTTTTGCAAATAATATTTAATGTCACCGCTCACAATAGAGGGCAGGAAAAAAAATCAATTTTGCGATCTCCTAGGTCCATGTTTCAGTTTCGCTGACGTTAACAGTTCCGTTTTCAAAACAAAAGTACGGGAAAACTTATAACAAAATTTTATTTTCCAAAGGTAGGATTAGTTTTTCTAAGAGGAACTTTTTTCCCCTTGGTCCGATTTTTCATATTTTCCCACTTAAATAGTCTATGACCATAACACATATTTCTGCCAAGTTTCATCAATGTAGGGGCACCCAATATAAACAAACAAAAATATTAATGCCCGGCTAGATTGGCAAAATACACATACGTGCGACGTTTCGTGAATTTTGTGTCAACTTTTTCTATTTAATAAAAAAGGCATATTTTTTATACTATTTTCACAATACATTGACAATTGTCTTTATGGCGTGACTTACATGTCCAAACCCACATTAGAAAACAAACAGGACATTCACAACCAAGAAAAACGGTTTTTTTGGTATTAAATACATTTCCGGCCTCACTGACAACAAAACAATTAAAACAACAATAGATAAAAATGATATAAATTTTGCATACAAACCAAGGCAGATTTACCAGGTACTCTTACTAGTACAACAATGAAACAACACCAAAAACCACACGTATTTTGTTGGTAAAATACTTCAGGTTTCTGTCAAATTTTTTTTCTCATTTGCTTAAAAACATGGCGGATTCAGTGCTTTTGTTTACTTGTTTTCAATTTTGTAAAATAATAATTTTATTTATTAAATTTAATCTGTATAGACAAATTGTTCGAAAAGTGTTTTTTTTAATTCAGAAGACATTGTTAACATTCCAATGCACAAGTGAAAGTAGACGGCACTTTATAATAAATGGTGGAACCGCCTGTAACAACAATAGAAATGCCAACGGTGTACATGCAGTATTAAATACTTAGTTATTAGCGCAAGCCAAGCAAATTGCAGAAGATCATTGATCGATCACTCACCAATACAAGAACTGCTTATTAAATTTTTTAATCTGCCTATACGAACTTTCATGCCATCACAGTAGCCTTTCTTAAGCATAGCTAACAAATTTAACATTTCTTTAAATTGTGGATCACGCATATGTTCCTCACGTATTAAAAGGCAAACAGTTGGTCTGCCAGACAAACGCCAATATTTACCAACGAATTGTAATTCCGTTTTTATATCATCAATTAATAGTGCCATATCGCGATACAAATAAAAATTTGATACTTCGAAAATCAAAGGATAACAGAGAACTGTCATGCCACAAATACGATACACCTTACTAGTGCCCAAGAAACCCACAGGTCTGGATTGACGGCCAGAGAGACCCACTTTGTTATTTACACCCAAATGTTGATAAACTTTAATTAGTTCGGTGGAAGACCAAATTTGTACTGGTTCAACCTATAACAATATAAATTTAAAAAATTATAGTAATAATAAATGAGTAACCAGTCACTAATTGCGTAAAACTTACTTCATGAGGTGTTTGCATTTGTATACCATAAGTAGCCATCGTGGCTTGTAGACGCATTGATTCAGCAATTAGAACAATGCACGTATGAACATTGTCGTCAACTATCATTTGTTGCGAAGATTCTTTCACTTGAGCCACTTCTACAATGGGCACTGCACTAGGCATTAAATAAATTCTGCCGCTTTTTACAATCTGTCCTGGATCAAAGTGATCCGAACAGATGGAAGATGTTGCCGAGAATCTCTTACAAATTTCCCTCCATATTTTGCGTTTGCATTCATCACTGGGGACGGTAAAGAATGTTTGGTTCCTTTCTTTTTTCTTTTTACATATGGAACAGCTACGCAAGTTAGTTTTTGCTTTATTCATTTTATACACTCAAGTTTTGATTTGACTTGTATATTTTAAACTTTTTTCACTATTTTATGTTTTTATCTCACCAATTTTTTAATTTTTAGCTTCTTTCACTTTTCTTTCACAGCACAGCCATAAAAAGCACAAGTTAGTTTTCTCATGAAAAATAAAGCTTGTAAATAAACATTTGATAGTTGTCTGAATTATAAACGTGGACAGCTGCGCTAGTAAGAGTACCTGTTTAATCTGCCTTGATACAAACCCAATAAAACATTATGTGCAATATTCACAAAAACACCAATAGAAAAACTACAACAAAGTAACGTAGTGTATGAAATACTATGCAAAGGCAATAACATAAACCGCTGTAATCTGTTATATATAATTGCAGAACAAAAAGAGCTTTGGGAACAAAATAATAACACAACAAAACCTCTAAGAAAAGGTATATAAGAGAGAGTTCAAGAATTCAACAAAAAATATACAAAACAATGAACATCAAAGAGGACACCGACAACTTAAGCGCCAGTTAAAATTTGCAATTATATTACATCTGTGATTTGTTTAAATCTGATGTGTTTGAAAACAAATTTAATGTTTAAAAGTTTTTTTTATGCAATTTTATATATATATATATATATATATATATATATATATATATATATATATATAGGGTCCGCAATCTAACGTTTTTTTTCAACTGGTGCTTATTTCGTGAAAGGTAACACTTAGCTCATGTCTGATTTGACAGATAATTAGTTTTATCCTTCCGCTGAACGAATATGGTTGACTATCCAATGCGTTTTCGCTTCGACTGCGATCGACATACAGAAGATGCCGATTTTGCCAAAAAAATCATCTTTACAGATGAAGCTCATTTTGAATTTGGTGGGTATGTAAACAAGCAAAATTGTCGCATTTGGGGCACAGAAAACCCGCACGCATACACTGAAAAGCCGACGCACCCAAAACGAGTCACTGCTTGGTGCGGATTTTGGTCCAGAGGCATAATTGGGCCATTTTTCTTCGAAAATGAGCTAGGAGTGGCCGTTACAGTCAATGGCGATCGTTATCGGGACATGCAGCCATTTGAATGAAATTATTTTCCATTATTAACCGGAAGGATTGTACTTTCAAATAAAAAAAGAAATTTGAAAAAAATATTCAGTAGTTTTTTTATAGCATTTAAAAAAAAAGTTATTTGGCGGACCCTATATATATGTACATTAGAGTGGCCATAGTGAAAAATTTTTCGCACTGAAAAATATGAGGTTGGGGATAAAAATGATTATGCATATATAAATTTTTTTTCTTTAGTTCCGAGTACTTCCGGGCTGAGCCCAAAGTTTTATTATATTACCCATTCATCGCTATTTTTGTTCCTGTTTATATTTAAATAACAACAAAATCTGACTGAATTTCTTCGATACCTATAATAATTACATTTCCAACGAACCGCAATAGTCCGCAGATAAACTAGGGATGAACTTGCCCGGAGTACCCTAAAACCAAAGTTCCAAAAAATAGGTGAATTTGTTAATTTGTTTTTATTGTTGATAATATTATACTAATGAAGATTTTTTGTGGGATGAAAACTAGTGCTTCACAACTTGAAGCAAATACTGCTTATCCTCTTCGTCGTATGCCCGATTGAAATTAGTAATTAGTTTTATTGTTTTTTCTGCCGGGTCATATATTCGTTTTGTGGAGCAGTGTTCTTCTTGATCCTTCCAAATTTATGGACCCAATTCAAAAAATGACACATCGATTTGTAAACGGTGGAAAAAACGCTTGGTGCGAGGTGTGACGAAAGAACTTACATCCTTATTTTCAAACGATTTCACTTGTTCTAGCGTTAAGTTTAATCTTTTCGGAATAACTTTGTCATTTTCGTCATCATGATTGCCAAGAGCTTCAACCATTTTCCTCTTCACTTAATAGATATCATTTCATCGAAAAATCGAAGAGCAACCGCCTCTTCGGATAAATACCATAAATGGTTTTTGATTTTTGACAATAAGGCATTTGAAACATTTAGATCGAAATATGAAATAGCGTATTTAATGAATTGTAAATCTTGGCGCTGTGCAGATACAGCGTTAACGGATCTGAACCAATACGAAACACAAATACGCGCCAAGAAAATGCAAATGCCTTTCGGTTCGGAGGATGCCATCTTGAATTGTTCGCGAAGCAAAAAAAGCGTATAGCAGTATATAGCTTTGGACATAAACCTTGCATGAATTGTTGCGCCAGGCAAACGCAACTGCGTAAAATTTGGTACTTCCTTACCAAGAAAAATGAGCGAAAGTTGCAGCAACTCCTTATGTTGTCAGAATTTATTCTCAAATACATCTTTTACTTATTATTATTATTAATTGGCTTTTGCTTCATGCAATTGCTGTAGTACCTACAGTGTACAGCGAAGTGTAGGCCTATTGTTCTTAATATTAATTTATAAAGCTTGGCTTACTTTTATGATAAAAAAATGTTTACGTACATATATATATATATATATATATATATATATATATATATATATATATATGTATATATATGTATATATATATATATATATATATATATATATATATATATATATTCTTGTCGTATATAACTCGTTTTTAGTAAAAATGAGTAACTTAACATAATTAGAGAAATATCGATTAATTGCGATATGTATATGTGTACGTATAAATACATCTCGTGGTCAGTTAATGATATGTAGATATGTACATTTTGGCTAGCGGTTCTTTACAATACATTATAAACGTGTACTGGACTTGATTCCTAAGTATTTTTGAGTGGAATTATGGTGTTGCTTTACATTTAAAGCAATCTATTTTGCTTTCCGTTCTTAACTTCGAAGCTGTAAGGTAAACCTATTTAACTAAAATTTCAATATATAAGAAATTGGTAAACCTACTTAACTAAAATTCAATATATAAAAATTGAATGAAACTGTAACAGAAGAACCTTTTTATCTTTACATCGAATCTTATACACCTTATAATCGGCTCGCACATAATGAGAATTCAACGCCTCAAGGCAAAAGTTCTTTTGCGTTTCAATTTCGGGTGCTGTTAAGTTTTTTTTTTGCACTGCTTAATCCAATACTCCACTCTTGAAAGTATTGATATTCATATTTTTCCAGTTTTCCAGAAAGTATTGATATTCATATTTTTCCAGTTTTTTGAAAAACGATGACTTCTGGTGCTGATGTTTTTCCGAAATTTAACTCAAACACACGTTTAATAAGCAATTCGCTAATATGATAGCGACACGGTAGAAAAAGAAAATCGCGTCCCAATTTACTTTCAAGCAAATATGCTGAGCCCTTTTCATTACCAGTGTTTGTAGATGTTGTGTCAAAAGCCATTTGCACTAAATTATCAATCTTCCATTTGCGTAGGAATTTTTCAATGCCTTCAGCAATATTTTCACCAAAAGATTCTTCAAGTTTCGTGATGCCAAGGAGTTTTTCTCCGTTTTCTGCGGATATAACGAGAGCCAATCGATCGACTTTGTACTTGCCTTTCATATCTGGAAGCATTTTACCGTCCCAATGAAAGACAAATACTTCAGGAATCTATGTTAAAATTATATGTTATGTTAATTACCTTGAAAATATTTATTTATATTTATTTAATTATTATTTTTAAAATTGTTTATTCGACATATTGTCTTAATTAAATTAGTGCTTTTTGTTTGAAGGTGGAAAAACGAAATAGATTTATATCGAATAAAATTTGTTTGTTGTGTTTTCATGAATTTCAAATCCTATGGTTTTGCTTGTGTAATTCTCAATTCATTTTTGTGAGTTTAAGCTAAGAGGTTTTGTTAATTTGGAATAAGGTTAAAGTCTACTGATGATTTGGTGTAAGAACCAATGAAATGCAGGCATATAGGCATACTTGACCACATTACAAACAAAAAGCACTTATTTAATTATTAGTTATGTTCCTTGAATTCATCTATTATTTGTTTCGCTTGTCTGCGGCGATATTCCTTTCGCATTGTTTGAAACGATGTTCGGTTAAAGACGAAATCTTCCACTTTTATGTCCTTCAAGTTAGGTTTCATTTCCTGCAACTTCCACAAAACGGCTGTAATTGTAGCAGATATTAAATGCATTGCATCGCGATCACTGATGCGGCATTTATCCATGCTTGCTAACATTCGATCATCAACGAAATGAAATTTTCCGCGAAATCCCTGGATTCCTTGATGTTGGTCCTTCAGAAAATAAACTTCCGGAGCTGAATTGTCCATTTCTACGCCTTCGTATACAATGCTTTCTGAGGTATTTGTATAAGATGCAACCACATCTTTGACAACAAGCAATAATTAAATATTACAATAAAAAAAGACATATTGACCACTGCCTTGAACTTTTGTGACTCTTCTTGATATTTTCGCTTGCACTTTTCTGCTTCTTCCAGTAAAGCTTTAAATCCTGGCCTGACATACAACCTGGACGACTCTCACAGGGAGTTTTTGCACTCGGGATTTATAAAAAAATAATTGAAGAACTTGCTTCATATTAGA